>UELU01100136.1:0-16795 GCA_900490025.1 Megastigmus dorsalis
ATATATATTAATACAATTGCACTTTTAGTTTCATTTGAAAGGATCGGCCTGAAAAGCTGCAATATACATATATCTTACCTATCTATAAACTAATCCGGACCGTTTAGCAACTGCGAACTGGCAGGATTGTTTATCTAGTATAGGTTGTTAATATATGGTTTGTAGCCAAATTTAACAATAAAGTCCCTACTGCTAAAAATAATGGTTCTGGTTTTATTAGTGTAACTATTGGTTAGAGTCAGTATTAAATATAAAAGGGCTACACCTGAAAATGGGCACTTCGGCCGAAAACCTGAGATCGGAAATTATTCAATTTAAATATTTAACTTCAATCTTAAATAAAAATAAATCTAAATTCTAGTTGAAATATTCGGGAAAGTAAAGATCTGGTATTATTCAATAAAACGTTTAGCTTCAAATCTTAAATAAAAATTGAAAAATTCAATTTTAGATAAATAATAACGGAAAATGAGAGATCGGGCTAAATAAATATTAACAAAAAAAACATATCATATTACGATTTAGTCAAGATTTTACGCGTTTCAATTACACAAACGCTCCGTCCCGAGCTAGAGTGTTTAAATACATTGGCTCAAAAAGGAGCAGCGTACATGCATTGCTTAACGCAAAGTATGTATGTACAAATAAAAATAAAGTTGGTATTTGTCGGTCTCGGATGTCACAAATGCGTCACAATAAAAAGAAGTTGAAAAACTCAAATAACAAAAAGAAAAATTTATATTTAAATTTTAATCAATTAAAAGAATTAAGACTATACAATGAAAATTATGAAATAGAAGAACATAAAAATCATTTAATTTTGTTACGTAATTTACGTATAAAACGCTTCAAAAAAAAAAGTATTTATTAACAAACTATAATAAAAAAACTAAAATATTACGAAAGAAAAAAAATATACATTTAAAATGAAAAAAAGTATCTAATTTAATAGAATTGCTACATTCAAATTCTATACCTTTGAAAAACCATGTCAACGATACTTATATTTTATAAATCGACCTCAGTTTATGAATAAAATTAAAAATTTTATAAAAGCTTTAAAGGAACGACCTACATGGATTTGTTAAAGATGTGGAGGTCTTTAGTTTAAAAAATCAATCAAATAAAAACCTTATTAGCAGTTAGGAAGAAATTTGTCAAATAAGAACCGACAATAAAATTATTCTATGCAGAACTTGTAGGAATAATATTCAATAATCGTGTTCCAAAATTAGCTCTAATTAATGGCTTACAATTTCCAGAAATTCCACCTCAATTACAAATTTTAACACAATTAGAAGAAAGATTAATATCACCTCGATTACAATTTATGCAAATACGACAACTTGGAATAGATAAACAATTTGGTCTTCGTGGAAATGGTGTGAATGTACCTTTAAACGTTCACAGTAATGTTTCTATTCTTTGACGAGCTACAAATGACGTTTAAACCATTCAAATTCAATTAATGAGAAGAATGCAAGATAAATATTTAACTGTAGCTGAATATTTAACAACTCAAACATTATACCAATTATATAATATTACACTTTCTCATGAATATTTAGAAACGCAGATTAATAACGAAATAGACATTCAAAATAAAGAAAAAACTAACACATACATATCAATTATAAATGATACTGAAAATGACAATTGGGACAAAACTACTAACGAAGAACTAATCAATCCAATAACTGAAGAAACTTATTACTAGATGAATTCATAGCAATTAAATTTGCTCCTGGAGAAAATAAAAAAACAATATCTTTGTTAATGGACGATGACTTAGAAGAACTTGCATGTCCTACAATTTATTGTGAACTTCGCCGAACATTAAAAACGAAAATCACTGAAATGCAAATTGCTAAATCAGAAGCTCGTATGTTTCATAGACGATATGTACTTAATATTCCTAAACTTACGTTAAGTCATTCTCGTACACGTTTGCATTGTAACGGGGCAGAATTTAGGGAAAATCGAGGTAAAAGTACGTGGACGCGGGGCTAGAACCGACGACCTCAGGATCCAAAGGAGCGCTCCTTAACACTGAACCAACGCCGCACTGGCCTCGACTCAGCTACAGATACTACTGACTACTCATGCCGGTATCACATGGATCTACCATTCGGCGACTAGCTACTCAAATCCGCGGTCGTTATACCTCCCACCCTGAAACGACTCATCGTCCTGCAGCGACGAGAAGACGTCTTCTATACCTTTTTACATCGTTGGACTCAACCTCGTCGTCTATCACCTCTATTCCTTCTCATGCCGATGCTCCTGTCGCGTCACGTTAACGATATGCACACTATGGAGAGGGCATAGTGCTTTCGTCGAAAATTTCCGTTATATTACTATATCGTCCAGATATGCTAACGCGTGTGGTGCTATCTCGGGAGTGATCACTTGATCTAGAAGACGCTGGAACGTAGATGGCGCTGCGTGTAAGCTGAAAGGCATAACCGTGAATTCGTAGAGACCTCTACCGGGCACTGTGAATGCAGTGATTTTACGGCTATCTTTTTCAAGTAGCACTTGCCAGTAGCCGTTTTTTAGGTCGATAGTTCATATATATCTTGCCCCGCGAACCTTGTTTAGTGTTGCATTGATTTGAGGTATCGGGTAGGCGTCTTTCTCGGAGACATCGTTTACCTTTCTGAAGTCTATGCAAAATCGAGACTTTTCGTCTTTCTTACGGGCTATTACAACTGGAGAGCTCTATAGGCTCTTTGACGGGCCAACTACTCCCTCTTTCAGCATCTTGTCTAATTCCATGCTCATTATTTCCTGTTTCGCCGGGTTGCCTGTGGCGTTGTTTTATCGGTGTCTCTTTCTTTAACCTTATCTTGTGCGTTATAAGGGGCGTTATAAGGAATATTATTGAACTGCACCAATTCGTGTCAATCGACAAATAGAACTATTGAAGTTATGACGATAAAAAGTCTAACTAAATTACTAGTATTGGAATAGATTAACCTAAATATCATTTAAAGTTGATTTGGAAGTATTGGTATCCACAAAATTTATAGATTGAAACAGATTGGTAATCTCCATTATTTGGTTAACATAGATAACGATTAAATATTATTGAAATGTACCTATTCATATCGATTGACAATTAGGACTATTAAAGTTTATTACTGACGATAATAAAATTTCTAGTATTGGAATAGATAAGCCTAAATATCAATTGAAGTTGATTCGGAAGTACTGGTATTCAAAATAATTTATAGATTGAAACAGATTAGTAATCTCCATTATTTGGTTAACATAGATAACGATTAAAAATTATTAAAATGTATTATTATTTGTTATCTATTTCCTCTTTATCTTGTAACGAGCACTTGTAAGGTTTTCTTGCTATATATTTGTGTTCGGATAGTTTGATGGTCGCTTCATAGTCTTTCAATGTGCCAATGACGAATTTGTTTTCAGCGAAGACTGTTTTGTATTTACTTAATATAGATTTCAGCGATGTTTCACTGTTTGAGAGAAAGTTTACATCTCAGTTATATTACTACTAATTTTATAATTTTGAGAAATTTTTAAATTATCATCCTGGCATAGCTTAAATTCTCTAATAGCGTCTAATCCCAAGAGAATATCATCTCGGAAAGCATTACTTTTTATTATGAAGAAGAAAGTTTTTTTTATCATTTGAAAAATTTTTAAAGGTATTATTATTGAGCCTAACGATTCAGTTAAACCTGCCATTGTTTCTATTTTTTTCACCCCACTTATATTTTGATTTAATTTTAATTTTTTTACGAAATTGTAATTAATTAATGATATATTGGCTCCAGAATCATAAAGTGCAATGGCTGGATTATTGCAAGACAGAACTTTCAGTTTTAGAAGTAGAGTGGTTGTTCATTTTTTGCTTCTTCCGAAGACGAAATACAATCTTGAATTTCAGCATTGTAAACCATTTTTATTTTATCATTTTTAAATTTTTCTTTAAGTTCTGGGTGTTTACTGCAACACGGATGTTCTTGGTGATACCTATTTGGATATCCTTTATCCTAACAATATGAGCAGGGTTTGTAGTCTGGCTTTTTATTCGTGTTATTATTTTGTATCTTATTTTTCGGTAGGAGCATGACTTGACTTTTGTTGTTAGTTTTACTTAACATTAAACCTTCTAGTTGTCGGATTGATGACATCAATGTATCTATTGAGCTTAGCTCTTTTTTAGTGAAACGATGTCTTATTTGAGAAGGAAGTCATAACACAATAAAATTCATTTGGCTGTTTATGGTTAAATCTGGATCTGCATCTAATAGTAGATTTCTTTTTTTTAAAGTATAGTCGAGAAGGGAGCCATCAATGTGCCGGAATGAATAAGCATAATTAATCTCTGTCCAACTTCGTCCAGAAAACGTGTCAAGAAACGAGTTTTGCCAAAATTCCCAAGCATGCGTGAGTGTATATGTTTTTAGAAAAGCGAGAAACCAGTCAACTGCCGGGCCTTCTAAAAAAAGTTTTAATACCTCCGGAAAGTGCGTTTCATTAATTTTTAAACGATTGCATTCTTGCACAAAAGGGTTTAAAAATACTTTAGCGTTTTGATTTTTTCACTAAATTTTTCGAGAATCACATCTTTCACTATTGAATGTATAGATTTTCCATTATATGACTCGGAATGTTGTGGCATCAAACTTTGCGAGGATGAAGGAAGAGGGGAGATGTAAGCCCGAGATTCGTCCAAATACAATCCATTGAAGCATAAGTTACCCTCTACATCAAGATACACTCCTTCCAGATCATCAATAAGCGAAATCTTAATATTTCTAAATTTCCCACGTGTCTTCATGCTTTTTTCTACATTTTTCACTATGTTCAATTTATACAATTGCGGATGGTGTTCTTTGAGTCGGGCGCTTGGTGGAAAAGCAAAAACAGTCTCCTCTCCTTCTAATTGAATGGTGCATACTGCAATTTTTGTAGTCTTAGCGTCCACAGAATCCAAGATAAAATGAAAAGTTTCACGAGGCGAAGTCATGTTGTTCATTTGTAAGTCTGTACTCAAGACTCAATATTTTTGGGTGCGAAATGAATACTGCTATTTATGCTGGTAAACACTGTAAGTTTATTATACTTAAGATATGCACGGAATATATATATACAGCTCTCCATACACAGAACACTCTCAGTACCTGAATCAACAACAAGTTGAAACTCCCAATTTTCTAAGTTGTTCAGACACAACCACATACCGTGTTAGAGGTGCGTGGTAACCGTACCTTCCTTGAGCAGCACCGCAGCTCCACTGAACTCGATGCCGTCGGTCGTCTCTCGTCCGATAAGTTATCGGATCAAGGCGACCTCTTGCGCATCTTGAGTTTGGACGAGTTCAAACTTACATATATAATTTAGTAAAATCGATTCAAGTCAATTGATGGTTAATCTTCATTCATCACATTAAAGTCGATTATAATATGCTGTGATATAAAACGATTAGAGTTAATTAACAATCAATCTCTATTTGTCGCATGAAAGCCAATTCAATTCTGCATCTATTTAAGTCGATTAAAGTTGACAGATGGTCAATGTCCATTCGTAACATTAAAGCCGATTGAAATATGGGGAGACTTAAAAATATTAAAATCGATCAAATATTAATCTCCATTTGCCGCGCTAAAGCCGATAAAATTTTACATATATTCAAGTCGATTTAAGTTGATTAATAATCAATGTACATTGGTATGATTAGAGTCGATTTGGTTTTACGACTATAGTTGTCCATTAAAAACGATTCTAATTAATCGCAATAAACGTTATTAAAAGGTATTGAAAAATTATAGTCATAAAAGCGATTAAAATTGATAAAATTTAATAGGAAGGCGAAGCATTAAACCGGATTACAATTAAAAACAATTATAATCGATTTATTTTTAATCGACTGAATGGAGACAGTCGATTGAATTTACTAAAACCCATTGAAGTCAATTAAAAATGGATCGATTTTAATTGTTTTTAATCGGGCTTTTCCAGCAGGGTACACGCACATGGACAGAGTATAATATGATATATATATATTATTCTTTATGTTACCTATATTTGAAACTAATTCTACTTGTATAATATCTTTATTGACTTGTATAATATCATTATATTGATATCTGTCATTCTATATTTGCTGCTTATACTACGCTTATATATATAAATACCCGCCTAATAATAAAATTATATAAACAATTCGCCGGAAGTACGTTTTCGCGGACCGAAAAGAGGATGATTCCGAAAACTGAAATGTTCACATATAAAGAAAAATGACAACGAAAATTTCAAACAAGCTTTATTATTGAACTTACCCTTTCCACTTTTAGTGGCCTTATTCTTTTTCAACACATGATTTTTGAACTTGCTCCCTTTATTGCCGTCTCCTCTCTTTTTTTTTCTCTGCTGCACCCGATATGTCCCTCGGTCTTTACTCCATGTTTCGCGCAAATGCCGATATCTTAAGTCTGTTCGACTCCGCTTTTCGTTGAAGTTTTGGGAAATCGGTCGTACACTTGTAGATAGGCGCGTTGTACACATTTCGTTTTTGAACGTTCTTAGTTCTAAGTTAGTTAGTAAGTTTCATTTACTACAATTATTAGTATAATATATAATTATTAAGTTTTATTTAATACAATTAGTAGTGTAATATAATTCTTAAATTCCATTCGAATTTGCGAATGTATGACAGAAGGTTTTCGGTACATACTCTGTTATAGCGGAGTACCGAACTCAATCATTGTACTTAGTTTAACTGTTATTATTATTGAATAAATATTCAGATTTTTATTACATATTAAATCTCGAGTTAAGAGCCTATTTCGAACCTACATCATCCTCCGGGAAATTTTATGTGCAGTCCTACTACCATACGACTGTGGGAGTAGACCCGCGCGTGGAGTACGCTGCACTAGCTGCCACCTTTAGTGCATGTCTAAACTACGTTACAGCATTTTTTACCGGAACCAGGATTATGTATTTAGACCGCCAGACTTGTATTGTGAGGATGTATTTGTTTCCGCTGTTCATTGTGTGGTGCGGCCCATAAAAATCTATCGAGATTTTCTTCAAAGGTTCCGAAGGCGTGTCTGAAACTATGAGCGGTAGTCGTGTTTATACACTCACTAATTTCCCTTCTTGGCAGTTCTTACATTCTTAGGACGAACTGTAGGACATCCGGTCGCATATTGTGCCAATAAAAATTCTTTGTGATTTTTTACTAGGTTTTATTAATGCCTCGATGTCTTTCAACGGCAGCGTCATGGTATTCATTGATTATCTTGAATCGTTGTTCGACCGCTGAGACTGGTAGATTGTTCTCGACAAGCACAGCCGTTAATGGTAAACCATTAAAGATCGCTTCGAAATGCTCGGAAAAATAATTCCATTCCGAGTTTGTTACTATTGCCAAATCTTTGACTATGCCTATGATTTTGATTTCTTTGGCGATTACTACCTGTTTAAGAGTTTTTAAGCATTTTTTGATGTCTGCTCTCAGCACTTTGTCGTCAATGAATTTTTTTATTGTTATCTCCAATATTTTCGATTCATTATATTCTGAGACTCTCATTTCTCCTACTGAAATGTCGGAGGCATTCAATTCCTCAGTGTTTATCTATTGACGCTCAATTAGTTCTTCTAGGATCTCTGTGTCCAAGTATTTATCTACTGTCAATAAATACGCCAAATTTTCCCTATGTTTAAATGGGTGGTATTTGGTTCTTATTAACTTCGAGAACAACGGTGCTTCTTTAACAATACGCCTTTAAACGGTCGATGTTTTTTTTTGCAAGTTTAATCTTTTTCTTTTCTTCCTTCGTGCCGTTTTTGTTTTTTTCGAGCCGTTTACTGTCATGCTTTTCTCGGAATTTTCCGTCCCCTCCTCTGGTTTTATCGATTTGTGTGCTCTCGAACTCAGCTATTCCAGTCCGTTTTTATCTTTTCTTTGGCTTTCGTTTTCGCATTTCGTGCTGCTCTTGTGATGAGAAGCCGGGCCGATGGTGCTTTAAGATCAAGCTCTTATCCCTCGTCTTCTTGCCTGCACGCTAGCTCGATGTGTGGAAGTTCAGTATTATTTTCTCCCTGTGCAATGACTGGGTTACGTGAGAGCGCGTCACCGTTATTTAGTTTACCTGGGCGATATATTATGTCGAAGTTGTATCCTTGTGGTTTCGTCTTCAACTTGCTGAATCGAAAATTTGTTTTTTTCGTCGTGTGGTAGTATTTTAGCGGTTCATGATCGGTGATATTCGTGAATTTTTGGCCATATAAATAAGGTCTAAATTGCTCCTTTGCGAACACTATTACTAACATCTCCTTGTCGTTTCTCGGATAGCGAAGTTCGCTGCCTTTCAGACATCGCGAAGCGTATTCGCATGGTCGATCTTTGCCAACTTCCCCTTGACTCAGAATTGCGCCTATTACGTAATCTGACGCGTCCGTGGTGACGATGAACGGCGTTGCGAAATCGGGAGCTGCCAACACTGGCTCGCTGCAAAGTGCATCTATTAATTTTCAAAAAGCTTCCTCTTGTTCTTGTCCCCATCTGAATTTTGCGTTTCGCCTTAATAGTTGCGAAAGTGGGTGCGCTATTTTTGCATAGCCCTCGATACAACGGCGATAATTGCTTATGATGATGCATTGTACATGCAGTGTTAAGCAGTTTTATTTCTGCTGTGCCTGTTGTAGGCGTTTCCCCCCGTGTGATGCCTCTGATTTCTATGCTTGTTTGTCTGTCCACATAGACACTTTTTCATAGTTGGTTTTCCTTGATAATTGAAATATCTGCGTCTGTATCAATGAGGTATGTAGCCCTCTCGTGCTTTAAATCTTTGCTCTTCGGCGTTGCAATCGGTGTCGGCATCGCAGCTGATTTTACTGGCGGCCTTGTTCGCTCGGCGGCTGAGGAATGCAGCGAGTGCTCTCGGCGATTAAATTCTCCTTTATCTTCGGTATTGTCTGTGCGCGTTCTTCCTGTCGTGTTTGTTTCGAGTTTTCCGCATTGTTTCTTGGGTTTCTATTTCCATAATTTTGATTATACCCTGTTCGTCTATTGTTGCAGCTGTGATTCGTTTCTCTGTTTCTATCTCGATAATTCTGATTTATATTGTCGAAGTTTTGGAATCTGTCATTTGTAAAGTTTCTTTGATAATTATTATTTTATTATTATTATTATTGTTGATAAAATTTTGGCTCGCGCCATTTCCTCCGTTGCGGCTTCTGTTCGCCCGAATTTATGTCGTTCTGTAACGTTCGACATTCTTTTGCCTCGTGATTCATGATCCCACAATAATTGCATTTTTTCTGATGGTTATTTTTCTTGAAGCAGTTAGCTGCGTTGTGGTTTGCATTCAAAATCTATCGCGATCGCCGCCGCACAGTGGGCTAAAACACGATTATTTTTTTCAAAATAAAATAACTTCACACAGGAGATACCGATTTGGATGATTTTTTTTTGTACTCGGAGCTAAGTGAATGCAGATTAGAGGAAAAATAGAGAAAAATTTATGTATTAAGTATGGATGAAATTCGAAATAAGAAATTCAAAAAAATACCTGTGATTCTTGTAGAATGTGGAGGTTATAAAAATTGATTTTAAAATTTTCTCTATTTTTCCTCTAATCTACATTTACTTAGCTGCAAGTACAAAAAAAATCATTCAAATCGATATCTTCTGTGTGGAGTTATTTTATTTTGAAAATAATAATGGTTTTCTAGCCCACTGTGAGCCGTTTCACTCAGCGAGATCGGCCTTTCACACCTGACTCTCTGCTCCAGTCGATCTGAGAGTCCGAATAGGAAGTATTGTAACACATCTCTTTCCGCGCATTCCTTACGAATTTGCCTTTCCCCCTCGATAAACCCCGATGATGTATCGTATATCGTGAGCACTCTGTTTAGCAGATTCTGGACTCTTAGGCCGTAATCTTCGGCTGATTCCCCCTGTCTCTGCCTGACTTCTTTTAGCTGAGACATTATCTCATCAGCCATGCTCGCTCTGTTATTCTGTGTCGAGAGATCGCTTAACAGTCTCTCTATCGATGTATATTGTGCTAATCGCGCTGTGTAGCCGACAGCCGCACGTACCTTCAATTTGTTGCCGGGCGTGTAGATGATGCGTTTCTTGTTTGCCGGCCCGAACAACTCCAGCATATCTCGCACGACCGGGCTGAACAGAGAGAACTTGTCCGTTGTCCCATCGAATTCTGGTATGTGATTAATTTGTATAACGCAACCGGGCTGACTTGGTAGTGCATCTGCTGGCCCATTTGTGGCTGCGGGTCCGCGTATGCAAATTGATGCATCGCCAATGCGGGTGCAATTTGCATTTGTTCCTGCGACCAAGCTACCTGTGTGTGTTGTTGCCTTCGGGTAAGCGGCTCTGTGCACAGCGGTAGTGCTTACGCTGACGGGGTGCCGAAATATGCCTGTGTTGTCAGCCTTTGTTGGTGATTTGTATATTGGTCGAATTGCTGATCTACCTGCTGTTGCCTATGGTCTAAAATTTGCGCGTTCGGTGACAATGTGAATCCCAAGGCTTGCGCTTGGAGTAATAGTTCCAAGAATAGAGTGTTGTTTGGCACATTAGACGAGTTTCTGTCTGTGATTTCTGACACGCCTTGCGCATTCGCCGGCAGACTCATGCTGCGTTGCTGTATGATTTCTGCGTTGCTTTCCAGCAAAAACCGTTCTGCGTTTGATGCTGGTTCTCTTTCAAAGTGCTTCCCTGGCTTCTCTGGCTATTTGCCCGTGCGCGCTTCTCATTATCGCCGCCGTTTTTGAGGCCCGATTGAGCTCCGCTGCTCTCCTGTTCTTCTCGGTGACGTTTCTCATCTCTTCCCTATAGCGTGAAGGCTTGTGCGAAATTCTTTGTTTTTCTACTGCCTCGTACGGGTCTGTCTCTTCGACTGCGAGAATAATCGAGCGAAAGCCATTTTCCTTTTTCTATAGTAAATTTAGTGTGTTTCTTTTTTTTTGCTTACCCGCGATGCCTACTTTAATACAGGGGAGCTGGAAAAACTTCCCTCGGACGCGATAACCCACGGGGACGTAATTATTAGATTTTGAAGAAAAATTGAACTTATCTTTGTGCAGCGATTTGGACTGCGAGGATCGCCGAGAAAATTGCGATGCCCTTAATCATCCTTCCTTTTTTGGGTCTCTCGGGTACCTTGCCCGCAGTATATTCACTGACGTGCGATTTAATTGCCGCGCTTCTGCTTCTCACGTATGCTGATTTCGCGTGAATTTAAAATGACTTTAAAGAAAATTTGCCGAAAAGAACCGTGTATAAAACTTAGTTGATGAACAAAAGTAAAAAAAATCCTAGAGATAATCGTGCGCTGAGAGAGTACTTGACAATTTCTAAATTGACTTCACAACTTTCTTTAGTTTAAATTGGCCATTATAAATTGTAAACTTTATTTGAATATGCAAAATTAAGAAAAAGAGCACTTGAAAATTTCTGAATCGATCTCACATATTTCATTAGTTTAAATTAGCCATTAGAAATTGTCGTTTATACTTGTATAAAGCGGAATAAAAAAAATATAAAACACAAAACGTATCGTAAAAATGATCCAAAACTAAAATCTATCATAAAATCGCATTATTTACCTTATTAGATAGTACTCGTCTGTTAAATTGAGAAGAAAATACAATACACATTTAATGCACATGCACTATATATATACATATAGTGCAGCTGCTAAATTCTCAGTCCCAGTCCACGAAATAATTATTTATTATGCAAATCAGCACCTAAAATAAATGCAAGGAAAACAAATGAATTATTACACCTATTGTTCCATAACGGTTGATCAGATTACAGAAAATTATTGTACAATATCTTACCGCTTGACACGATGACGGCCTGTATAACCTGTAAACCTGCAGTCTATTATACATGCGGGTCCGATCTGATGCGGGTGCATCTGCTCAGCGTGTTGAATTATTATTGACCCTATAAACCTCTACCTACAAATTTACAAATTTCTGAGAGACAAAATATTTATCGAAGGATTTAAAGTGCTCCATTTTTCTGAATTGCTCCATTCTATATATCGTGAAAACAATTTGATAACTTTCGAATATATGCATATATTAAGAAAATATAAACGTATATTATATTCAAATATTAATTGGTAAAAAGATTAATATACTCCAGGAACTCAATTCAAACTAAAGAAATAGCATAACATCTATCACTTTCTAAAAAATTTGCTACTAAATATTGTTCTAAATTCAAAAATAATTCGCTGAACTCCGCACCATATTATGTCATACACGTCTGTATCACTATCATTTCCATACTGTTGAACAATTTACGTTATAAATATATTCTACCAAACAAAACCGTTATTTTAGTCATAAATATTGTGTTATTTTTAATTATATAAAATTATCAGTACCTTATTGTAAGATATTTTTTTACTTGATGCTAACCTAAGTTTTTGGTTATTTTGGAATATTTGTACATTTTTTAATCTAAATATTTAGCGTATACATGTACCCGAATTCCTGATATAGCAATATCTTCAATTGTGCTGCACTAGCGCCGAAAGAAAGACGCGTGCGCAATACTTGCGCGTATCTTTTGCGTAGGTCTGCTGTTCAAAATGGCCGATCCACATGTAATTAACCAGCGTAATTATACCGAACTTCTAGTACAACAATTTTTCGCAATTGTGCTACACTCATGCCGAAAGGAAGACACGTGCGCAATACTTACGCGTATCTAATGCGTAGTTCTTCTGGTCAAAATGGCCGATCCACATGTAATTTACCAGCGTAATTATACCGTACTTCTGGTACAATTTTTTATAATTCTGCTGTACTCGTGCCGAAATTAAGGCGCGTGCACAATACTTGAGCGATTTTCATGTATAGCTCTGCACTTGCTAGTTTCCTGTTAATTTGTTTACTGCCGTAAATCAGATGCAATCGCCCATATGGTAAGAACAATTACAGTTGTCGTGGACAATTCTACTAGCAATTGCGTCTGCAATTTTGCTGTATAGTACTTGCTCAGCAGAATGTGCTACCAGGGTAGCCTATTGAAAAAAATTCTACTTGTAAGAATATAGTGCAACGATATACAATGGTAAGTGACTTAGATTTTAGTAATTAATAGACCAAAAAAAATCTAAAAAATGAAAAATTCCCATTTAAATAACATGGGCCAAAGGTGCCTATCGCCACGAGAAATTTTAATAAGAGTTCTCCAGAGTAGAAAACTAGTTCTTTTATGCCAAAGTATCGATATCAAACTGACAATCCCATACACAGGATGAATCAATTCCGTCGCAATGGCTATATACCATTCGATAGATCGCGAAATTCTAAGACTGACGAAATTTTCTCGTTTTTCGATCTGACAAGTAGTTTCCGAGATATTAATTGTTAAAAGTTTGTAAGATGAGCCAATCAGCGGGCAGCTACAGCGGGTGGCAGAAGCGGCGGTAAAAAGTGGAAAGGTACTTCTACGAAGAGGTGGGGAGAGCAGTACGCTTGCACTGTTATTATAATTTGTGACGTTGTACTTCGCTGGCACAGTAGGGAATAGCTCGTTTCTCCCCTTTGTACCTTCCACGTACCTTCTCATCCGAGGGGGTACGCCGAGCACTCGTAGTCTGGGGCAGCGACCGACGAACCGACGACGACCTCTTCGTTTTCTGGTGTAACAAACACCCGCAGCAAACACTGGAATACGCGAAAAAAGGGAGGGGGGGCGAATTCTCACACACACAATAAACGCTGAACACAGAAATAAAATGAACACGATTTATTCAGTGAAACAAAACGCCGGGGCAGAACAATTACCGGCACGCATGCCGCGTTGCCGCCGACGCCTCGCGAACTCGAATAGTCGGGCCAAAATGGCCGCCGCACTGCCATGTGTTGCCGTCTCCTCGACGCGGCCGCTAGAACAATAAATAAAAACGGACCCGTAAATTACGTTAGTGGCACTACTTCAGCCGCTACTATCCCGAACACCTTCGATAACGGGGACACCAGGCACCGAACACGTCGCGAACACGAACACACGCACGACCGTCCCGAAAACCCCGAATATTCCGGAGAGCTCAACCACTGACCTTTATAATCCTTGATGACCAACTCTCAAGTAAGCCCGTTCTCTCTATCTTCAACAAAGTCCCTGAGAAATCCCGACTCCTCTCGTTCTCCAACTCCCGTGAAAACCCGGTTAGAAAATGAAGCACGTCCGATGTCGGTGAGGTCCAGGCAGCGAGTGAGAAGACGGAAATCTTCTCCAAGTAGCTCGCGAAGGCGCGTCTCTCCCGCTCTCACTCGCACTCGTGGCTCCAACCGGACCTCTCTCTCACACACCGGTAATTGGCCTAGTCATTTAATAACGTAGTCTTTTCGGAAAAGAACTACGCTAGATGACCGGCCAATCACCGGCGAGTTGATCTAGCGCGACTTTATAAACTCAGAATAACGGCGTTGGGAGGAGGGCCGGCCTGTCTCGAGAAAGATGCACCCCGAGGATGGGCATGAGGCCGCAGATCCTCCTCCGTCTCGAGTAAGGCCCGTGCCGTCCCGATAAACGCCTCTACTAAATGGCTACCGTCACGAAAATCCGAAGCCGCGTGTCGATCGAACAAGCCGTTTGATTTCTCGTGCGGCAGGCAGGCTTGCGTCGTTATGCGCCGGCGC
The DNA here is from genome assembly GCA_900490025.1 of Megastigmus dorsalis. Taxonomy (NCBI): domain Eukaryota; kingdom Metazoa; phylum Arthropoda; class Insecta; order Hymenoptera; family Megastigmidae; genus Megastigmus; species Megastigmus dorsalis. The sequence continues at coordinate 14,683 of UELU01100136.1, forward strand.
ACGGTATCGCGGTTTGATTATCGCTAAAAAGGGTTTACATTGCTTCGGCCGCTCTCTCCTTCTCTCTCGCTCTCGCGCGCAGGCAGTAGCGCGGAGCAGGCGGCTCGCTCCTTTTCTCTCGCTCTCGGGCGTATAGGCAGTGGCGCAGAGCAGCCGACTACCTCCGTCTCTCTCGCGCTCACGGCGCGACGCGGAGCACGATGCTCTCTCTCTCTCTCTCTCTCTCTCTCGCGTGTGCAGCAGTCACGAGTGCCGGTGTCCGGGTGTCCGCGTGCGCAAGCATCGTCTCGAGCATCAACAACAAGGAAACCGCGGTCCTGAAACTAGCTCCTTCGCCTACATCGGCCTCCGGGCCGTCACCTGGGAGGTCACGCAGACTGGTGGCGTGTTGACTGCTCGACTCCTCTGGCTGTTGCTTCTCCGGTTGTTCGACTCACGCGTCAACTCATAAAAAAAAAAACACCAGGTTAGTGGCGGTTCATCGCGTGCCACAGTGCTCCGGGGAAGTGCTCGGGGACTCGCTGCCTAGGGCTGGGAAATCACCCCTCGTGGCGGAGGTTTGAATGTTCCCTCTCTCACGTGACGGTTTTCTATCCGTCACAAATTAATAAATAATATAATATATTTGTAATATCGAATATTTATTCATATACATTCTTCAATTCGTAAATGATTTGAAGTACAATCAGTGCTAACATAAAAATAAAATACATCTTGATGATATGTCTGCATATCCAGATGAATTGAGAAATTTATTATTAGATAAAAACCCAGAAAGTTATCATTATAGACAAAATATTCGTAATTGTAATAATTCATTTGCATTTGCAAGTTTTGGATTTACTTTAATACATTTTAATAAGCCTGGCCTACAAGTCATAAAAATATGTGGTCAAGTGTATCATAATACATACGCATTGCATCCGAAAGATAATGATAAACCTAAGTACGGTCAGTTATATATTATTGATAATAAAATTACTAATAAATATAGATTGGATGAATGTAAATTTACCAAAACTGAATTGAAATTGATAGAATATCGAGATATGTTTATATCTAAAATAAATTCTTATGCTAAGGCTTATAAAATGATGCACGAAGTAGAAACTGAAGAAAATGTAAAAGCATACGATAATAATAGAGCACCCCGTGAAATAATAATGTTATTAACACGAGATGATTGTACTAAAAATAAATCATATTTTTGTACATGTAATGAAGTTGCTACGTATACGTAGGCAATGATGGTGAACCAACTATTGATCGAGATTTTTGTATTTATCCAAAAATGGATAAACCACAGAGAAGAAATATACTAAGTAAACATCTCGATCCTATGGTATATCCTTTAATGTTTCCTTTTGGTGAACCAGGATGGAGACCTCATATGGAATATTCAAAAAAAGATAATAAAAGAAGCAATATATCTAGATTACAATATTATTCATATAAATTGAGTATTCGTGGTAAATACTCCTTGTTTAAATTTAAAAAATGTATCACAACAATTTATCGTTGATGTTTGGACAAGAATTGAAGCTTGTCGATTATATTATATTCGCAACAATCAAGCACAATTGCGTACAGAAATGTATAAAGGATTAATGGATTATGTGTTCAATCGTGCTAATATTAAACATGCTAAAATTGGGAAAATGATAATATTACCATCGTCTTATATAGGAAGGCCTAGAGCTATACAACAAAATTATTTATATTCAATGAAACAATTACAAGTCGATGGAAACCCAGATATATTTTTAACGATGACTTGCTTATTGCTAAACTAAATGGAAGGAAATCCAAAAGAATTTATTGCCTCATGAAACCACATTAGATCGTTCAGATTTAATATCACGAGTTTTTCATGAAAAAATAAAAGTTTTGAAAAACGATCTCACAAAAAAGAATATATTCGGTAAAGTTAAAATTTATGTGTATGTTATTGAATTTCAAAAACGTGGATTACCACATATTCATATGTTAATATGGATGTACTCAGACTATAAATTTCGAAATACTGACCAAATTGATAAAATAATAAATGCTGAAATACCAGATGAAACGAAATATCCCAAATTATATAATATAGTAATAAATAATATGATTC
>UELU01100149.1:0-14173 GCA_900490025.1 Megastigmus dorsalis
TATATATATTGAGACTAGCTCTTCCCTGTGTATCTTTTTCCTCGACGTCCACTACGAACCTAGCTTTCATCAAATCTGCTCCACTTCCTAGCCTATTTTTCAATTGACTGAAGGATGAAACCAATTTTTCTATAATGGGCGATTTTGAGCATGCAAGTGGTGATGAATCTTGATCTTTCATAACGTCTGTTTCTTTTGGTGCATTTGAGGATCTTGGAGGGCTGTGGCAAAATTACGGTATCGAATGGGTTAAGATCTCTATTCTAGGATGTAATTTATCTATGTCATCTGATTTTTCTGTGGCAGTTCTAGTTGAAGTTTCATTATTTTTTTACGCTGTTTTGCTGATGTCTGCATTTGGCGTACTGATGGCTTATGGGCCTATTCGTTGACAAAACATATCAAAACTCGAGTCCAATGATGTCGAGGTGTCTTTTAATTTTAGATAATCAGGAATATCTTTTAATTTTTCCACTTCAGTAATTCTTTTCAAACAAAAGATTCTGTTGTTTTTAATGGAATTTTTATTCCATTGCTGAAATCCAAACATTGATTCGTAAGGCTTATATCCCCCCCCATTTTCCAAATGAGTTTGCCATCCTAAGAGGCCATCGGTATCGATCGGAAAATCGTCGAGAACGAGATCAAGATCGCATTTCATCCCTTCTGTAAGCGTTGAAATTTTACCTATTGTATGCGATGTGCCTGACGTTACTCCATTTATCTTATAGATCACTTTGTTATCTATTTTGACATTATTTTTAATGTTTCCTCTTTTTACGAGGCTTATATCTGCCCCTGAATCCGTACTTTTGATAGACACTATGGGTGGCAGTTTACCGCATATAGCTATCCTTATCGTGACATCTTTTATGTCTGATTCAATTGTCTTGCATTCCTTACTATCTACTCGTTCGATGGGCTCGACTTTTTCTGTACATGCCGAGCCCCTTGGGAGTTTAAATCCACTCTTTGCTCAGGTTGTTGAGTTACACTTGTATGCCAATGTTCTTTTGACGATGAGCGTTTAGATGTGTAGCTTCGGCATTGTTGATGTCGATTATTCCAGCGTTGATCTGGACCGTCTCGCGTTATGTAATTTGACGCTGCCCGGTCATGACCTGGCTGCCCGCGTGTTCTCTGAGCGCGACCTACATTTGTTTCTGTCGAATTAGCGTTATTATCCCGTGCTGGTTGTGGCACTATTTGCAGTTTCCTTCATACTTCTTTTTCCTGCAATCTTTTTCCAAGTGGCCTTTTCCATGACAATAATTGCAAGTTTCGACAGCTGAAGCTATCCATATTGCAGCATTTTGAGTGTATGAAATATCGTTATGCTCCTGCATTTGGTCTGCATATCGATCTTCCTCATATTCTGTATAATAATTGTCTTCCTCTATCGCGTTTGGTACATCATAATGTGCTTGAGGGCTATATGGCTGCTGCGTTTCGATTTGGTTTGAGGCATCCATAAAACAATTTATAGCCCTTGGCTGGGAATGCTATATAGGAGGCAGAGGTCTTGCGTATCCAGTAAAATTCGGCCTCAGTGTTTTTGACAATGCCGTTGCTTTTGCTATCGCATCAGCTAGATTTTTTGGTTTTTCATTTTGTACGCGATATTCCGGGGGATTGTTGTGCCCTGCTAGGAAGAATTGCAACGCTTCGCGTTTAGCTGTTGTTGTATAATATTCATAATCGATTCGGTCGAAATCGATTATGAATAGACCTCATCTATGCAAAAGTTTCTGTGTTCTCAAGCCATAATCTGCTACCTATTCTCCTGACCTTTGGCAGAGGTTATACAGCTGCTCTCTAATCTCTTTTGGTCTGCCGACGTATCCAAATAACATCGTACGCTTCTTGTGCCTTGCCTTTTTGTTTTCGGGCAATACAATGTACAATCCAAATTTCTTCTATATTTCTATACCTATTCGAAAAATCTCTACAGATCGATACGAACTGAGCTAGTCCGTCTGGACCTCCGCTGTGAAATTTGCTGAATTATATCCTGCGGGCATCCGAGTGGGTCTCCGATCTAAACTAGGCGTGTTAGAGAATACGTCAACTGAGGGCTCTTGGTGAAAGGCCTCAGCATGTGTTGGTCGAGCGGTACCTAAGTTTTGTGTATTCTGTAACGGGTCTAGTCTGTATGAGTCGTCCCTAATCGTCCTGCCTGTAGTCGTATTCGGTGGAGATACGACTGTCCAATGGCATCCAGATGGTGGCACTGGTATCGTGTGAAATCCGGGTCGAATAGTTATAATATAAGTTTCTCCCGCTTCTGTCTTTATCTCGCCTACTGGAGATTCGGCCCTAAATGTCACATTGATCGGATCTGTGAGTCTGCTGTCAGTTACGTCGTTTGAGTTAGATAAATCTGTGTTCTCTGGCATTGTGTTTCTGTGACTTGCCATGTCTTTCTTTGACTGACGCGCAAAACGCGAAGAAATGCTGCGTTTCGAAATAATTTTGAAAGCAGTGGTTATTGCACGTTAATGTGATAATACAATAAAATATTTTGCTGATTTCAATACCTTCTTAACATCAAATGTCGACTCAAGCGTTTTGAGTTACGCGAGTATTTTATTAATATCAATAAGTATTGAATAATCCCAAAATATCTAGCAATATACTCGGTATAGATTTGAATCTATAGTTTCTGCGCGAGTTTGAAATTACTTAATAAATCTTTTAATTAAAAATTTGATAAACAAATTTATTTAATAATAAATATAAATAAGGGAGACAAAATCCTTATTTATTCTTTATAGATTTAAATCTATAATTATTTTTAACGTCAATATTTGTGACGGAGTCACGAGTTCAATTGAGTTACCTTTCCATTCGCGAAAATCTACCCTCAGTAAAAGGGACAAAATAATATTATATAGTGATAATATATAATTCACTTACCATAATAGGACCAAGACGATCAGCAACCAGAATTCGGCGATCCTTGACATCCTCTCAGATAATTGGCCCTTGGACTGAATAGTCTTCCTTCAGTGAATAATTACCGCGATACGCGAACGCGAATTCTAATCTTGGCGCTCACTGACGATAACCCTACACTTAGCACCAAATTTCTTATGTTACGTCCGGAAGGGACGTTAAATAATATTATGTTATTTAAATTATATATCGATACGTATATATAATTTATGTGGTTCCGGTTACCGTCTCAATTGGATAATTTTAGTATCTAATTGTTTACCGTGAGGTTGGGTTAGAATTTATGAGTCGGAGTCGTTTATGGTTTAAACGTTATTCGTTTATTAAATACTGTCCGAGAGAGATTGCATATACTTGACGTGTCTGTCTACTCGAGGGACTCTGACTGGGATCGGCTCAATCGGCTCGATCTGTCTAATTGGAGCTTAAAAATGGACTGATTAATGTGTCTCTCTGGAACAGGTAGGATACTTGGTTCCCACCGAAAACCCAGAGAGGTGGTAAAGATAAGTTTATCAGGAATCCGTCGAGTAAGGACAGATCAGCGCGTGAATCAATCAGCTACGCTTAGTACACTTAGGTGTGTATGAACGACCTTTTGAAGAATGCGATCTCTGTGCTTTTGCGTATAGCCAAAGTTAAAGAGATGTTTCGACAGAGGTGGGTGTGTGAAATGAAATGTAGAAATGAATATACGTTTCGGGACGTAACAATCACGTCTATTTCCTCATTGGTTGCTAGGCCGAACAAACTTTTACTAAGGTTGCCGATGAATCCAAGAGGTACTGTTCTTTTATTTTTTCTGCTTCGTGGTGGTCTTATGCGATCTTCGTATAAGGTAGGTATAGGTTTATTTGAGTTCCTTATTTTTAGGTCCATTAGGTCAGTGTTCAATGCTAGCTTGCATCTTTGTGGTGCTAATATTGCTTGGCATTGTTCGAGTAAGGTATAGTATTTTTCCAACTGTTGTGAGTTGATCACTAATCCAGTGGTGTCCCAGTGGATGATAATTCTCCAGTCACTTGTTTTTAAGCGCACGGTATTAAGTCGCTCGTGGTATATATCGGGGTTGCTTGAAATTTTCTCGATTTCCTCTCTTAGGCATTTGTCAATGCCGCGATCAGTATGGTTATCCAAATTGGGTTCATGTTCCTCATTCTGTAAAATTTCGATGAAGTTAGTCCGAGTCTTCCGTTCTAGGGTGAGCAATTTTTAGTTTATTCATGTGTTTTCGGACTGTTTTTCAATTAGGTAGCAGGAGAACGATATTGCTCTGTCCTAAAATTTCTACGATTTTTAAGGGCTGTCGGTTTTATTTAGAAGAAATACGGGGTTCATTTAGAATGTACGCGTAATCGCCAATTTTCGCGATCAGGGGTTTTGATTTTTTATCGTTATGTTCTTTTTATTTAAGTTTCGCTTTAATTTGGTTTTGACCGGCTTGTATGCGCATCTCATCTAGTCGTAAGATGAAATCGCGTAAATAGGTGTTGTAGACTCTTAAATTTTCGTCGCTGGGGATGTGCATAGGGTATCGCGCGACACGTCCGAATACTAGTTCGAATGGAGTAAATTTAGACGCTGAAATTATACGTGAAAGTAGAGAAGCGGGCTAGGTGATCCCAGTGATCGAATGATTCGGAATAATTCCGGATGAAGTCGATTAGTGGTGCGTGGCTTCTCTCAAGCCACCCGTTGGTTTGTGGTCTGTAGCCCGAAGTGGTTAACTGGTTGATTTTAAATATGTCCAACATTGTTTGTACTATTTCGGAAATAAAGTTCGTTCCTCGATCGGAGAAGATTGCTCTGGGAGCTCCAAAACGGCGAATCAGATGTTTAGCTAGTGCATCTGCGATAGAGGTTGCGCTTAGATTTGGAATTGGTACGGTAATGAGGTATTTGGTTAGATTGCATTGAATCGTCAGTAAGTGACAATTACCTCGCGGCGTAGTTCTTAGCTACCCTACTGTATCAATTGATACTTTGTCAAATGCATCGATTGGTGTGTCGGTAATTATCATGGGTTCTTTGGTTTTTGGTTGTTCGAGTTTCTTTTCCTGACAGCTGGCGCATGTCCGTACGAAGTCTAGGTTGTCATTTCTCATGCCCGGCCAATAGTATCTTTCGCGGATCTTTTGGTAAGTCTGATTGATACCCTTATGTTCGTCGATCAAGCTGTCGTGTAAGTGGGAGATTATTTTTTGTCGTTCTGGTTTATCAGGTAATTCTACTTTGCCGTAACATATTGTTACTTTTATTAAGGTGTGATTAAACGTATTAAATAGTAAAATTAAATCTCAATTAAGAGGCCTGGTTCGAGTGTGTCGGAGAGTTCGCCCCTTCTCGAAATTTGGAAGCTACTTAGTTTTTTCCTGAGTAGGGCTATTTTAAGATTATGTAAGGTGTCCTTCAGCACATTGATATTGATGGGGTCGCTAGATTTTTCCTTTATTATTAGCGAGAAGATGTTGTGGTTTTTGTAAGAGCTGGTTATGATTTTTCCTAGTCTTGGTTTTTTCTGTTTGAGGTGGAGTAAGTTTATTTCTCCGATTTTGGTAAGAAGTAGGGTGATTGCGGTGGTTGGCTAGATAAGAATTGTATAAGGTTATCTCTTTTGTAGGTCAGGCATTCTCGTGCTGACATTACATTTTTGTTTAGGACTCGAGGGATGCCTATATGGTTTAAATCGGTTGACGATTCTGAGTCGGTTGGACTGGCTGTTCTTTGGCTGTGGTCGGAATATTGGTTAAAAGGGCCTTGTCTAGGTGGTAATGGAAAGAATAACAGTAATTCATCAGCTGGTGGTTGACTGAAGTCTAGTTGTATCATCTGAGTATATCGGATCGTATTTATCCATTTCGTCGAGGACTGATCGTGTGGTTTCTCGTCGTCCCCGGATTCATCGTCGGTGGAACCATATTGGGTGAAGGTGGTTTCGCTGCGATTGGCTAAACTTTGATTAAATTTGCCAATAGATTACTGGAGGGTCTGTTTGGCCAGTGGGAAATTTGACTTTGTGGAATTGGGGCCGGTGGTTTCGTCTTCGCTTTCCGCGTCTTTGGAGCTATTGGGAACCGTTAATATATCCGTTTCTATAGATCCGCGTTCGCTGTGGCGTCGATTATCCCGTAATTCGTTCTCGGTCAATTTGAACCTTCTTCGGTGGTCTGTTGTCTGAAGACCTTTTGGGGGGTTCATCTTGATCAGTGATTTCGTTTGATGACAGTATTGATCCCATTGACAAAGAGAGACGTTCATCCCTCTGGTCGGAGGGGCTGTTACCGAATTTCGTTGATTCATTATTTTCCGGTTTAGGTTGAGATAGAATTTTGGGTTTGGCTCCCAGTGTAGTTGGCTGGGTACCTTTTGGTACTACTGCAATGGTTTTTCGGGGTAAGCCGGAGGTGCGGGTGGGTGGTGTGTCTGGTTTGGGAATTTTTGCTCGTATAAGGTGAGCTATTACACTATGTTCTGAATTTACCATGTTCTTATTAGTTTTTGAGCCTTTTGGCCTTCCTCGGGGTGGGGCTGTTGGAAGGTCCCCTCCTAGATTGTTGGCTCTAAGTCGAGGCGCCTGCCGTTAAGCTCAATTTTGAGGTCCCTTTTCAAGTACTAATATTTTTAGGTAGGGGAGGTTGGAATTAATCTCCTCCTCCGTAAGCTGGTAATTTTCCTCGGACATGTCTTGTTCCTTTCTTAATAGGTCAGGGAGTGGTTTGGCAATTTTGGATAAATTCTCTATAAATCGCCGGTAATAGCCTGCGAGGACTAAAAATTGACGTATATTTATTGCATGTTTCAGTCTCGAGAAGTTTTTTACTGCAGACAGTTTCTTCAGGTCTGATTCTACTCCCTTGTCGCTTATTACATGCCCTAGGAAGGCTACTTTTTTCCTTAGAAACTAGATTTTGTATGGTTGGGTTCCTCAATTTGTAATTTACGTTCCTCAATCTGGTAAATAAATTTCTTACTTTCCATTAGTGTTAATGCAGGTCTTTGGCGTAATTACTACGTCGTCCAAATATACTAGCATTTCGACGTTTTTCAAAACCTCGTAATACTATATCCATTAGTCTCTGGAACGTGGCGGGGGCTGTTTTCAGCCGGAACGGTATTCGGTTATAGCGGTAACGTCCGTTTGGTGTGCTAAATGCAGTTTTCCATTTGTCGTCGGGGTTCATAGGTATTTGGTGGAATCCTTGGGCGAGGTCGAAGGTGGAGAAATAGGTTGCTCCGCACAGTTGATCTAGAATGTCTGCTATATTAGGTAGTGTGTAGGCATCCGCTGTGGTTCTTTTGTTCAGATCGCGAAAGTCGATGACCATTATCCATCTTGGTCTTCCCTGACTATCGTTTTTCTTGGGGACAATCCATACAGGATTATTAGCGGGGCTATTTGAAGGTTCTATAATCCCGTCTTTTAATCCTTTCGCGACTGTTCTTCAATGACTTGTTTGTGTATCATTGGATAGCGGTACTGTTTGGTATGTATTGGCGTATCATTGGTGGTGGGTATGTGATGGTTTACCAAATTAGTGTACGATAATGAATCATCTGGTATTAAGAGGGTGTCGTGAAATTCGCCGATAATTGTGTCTATCTTTTTCTTTCTTCTTCATTGAAGTGATCTAGATTTAATAATTCTTTTAGCCGGGTAATTCTCTGTGTTTTCTCGAGTATTAGACTACGAGGTTTTTTTCCTCCTTCTCGCTATATTGATCGAAATCAGGAAGGGCGTATTCGAAGGGTATTAGTTCCATTGGCAGACATTTTGCATGTGCGGTGGTGATTTGTTACCAGGCTTTCTCCGATGAAAATATTTTTATTTCTCACGTCTTTGTGAAGAAGGTATCCTTCTTGTAAGTTGTCATTTTTTAAGTCAATTTTGATTAATTGCTTACTTCTTGCTTCAGGGTGTATTATCGATGAACGTTATTTGGTTTGGTTGGGTATTCTGTCGAGTATTCGGATTCACTTTGAAGGTCGGACATAAAGGTATCTTGCAGTTCATATTCTCGCTTTTGGTTGACAAAATTCGGCGGATTGGTTTGGGGTGTGACTCTTTTTCCGTGGTCGAATGACTCTTGTTCTCGAGTCATGAATGGCATTGGGTTCATGACATCTCCTGATATCATTAGTGCCTCTTCGCCCTTCATATAACCTCTACCTATCTATCGGTATATTTACCGTCATGTGTAATAGGGAAATCATTTGGCACTACGTGGAATGGGCTTTTCTTTTTCTTGATGGCGAGGTAGTTGGTCCGTAAGGTTTTTAGTCTCTTTGAGGTAATTCCTTCAAATTCGGCTGGGTCGCTTGTGTCGATTAGTACGGTTTTCGCAAGAGAACCCAATTTAATGAGTCCCACTGAAGCTCCAGTGTCGGTTATCTGGTTCATGGCTTTCTCCACTTCCTCCACATTCCGTAATGAGGGCCTCGTTTGGTCCGCTATTGTTAGGACCTGCTGAGCTGGGTTTGGTGGTGGGTGGGTCTACTCTGGGCTCGCCATCCGGGATTCGCGACGAGCCCGATAGGATTTTAAATCCTGGTTATTATCTTGGGCTAGAAGGTGGGTGACGTCAGGATCTTTTTCACGTCGGAACGATTCGGGTTTATAGGAGTAATTGACTCGTCCATCATTTTAGCATGAGAATCGTTTATTCCAATTATTAGTATTACAACGTCGATTAGATTCATCGGTTGATTTATCGTTGCCTGGACGATTATTATAACGGGTTGATTGATCGTAAGATTGACGGTTTGATTCGTATCTTTGATACTGTCGGTCCGGGGGGTTATCACACCAGGTATTGTACGGATTCTGTAGTCGCGGTGATTGGTCTCGTTGTCAGTTGTATTGGCTCGGTGAATAATCTCGTCCTCGACGCTGCGGCGACTGTTCTCTTCGGTAATAATTGCGGTTTGCTGAGTAATTTCCTTCCTATCTCGGTGGTGACTGTTCTCGTCGATTATAACTGGGATTGGCTAAGTAATCTCTTTCCGGCAGCGGCGGAACTTGATAGGTGTTCAGGAGTGACTGGCTTTGAGGTCGCGATACGCGGACGTATCGTACCGACTGGTATCGGGTTTCATCCGACTGCCAGTTATTGGGGCGTCTGTCTTGATTGCAGCTGTAATTGCACCGGTTTTGTTATAGAATATATCTTAATAAAAGCGTTTCCACTGTGCAAAAGCTGAGTAGCTGGAATCGTGAGCATAACACGGGGCTGACGATCAAAAGTCCGATCAACGAAAAGCGAGACTCATCAAGAGTGTCTCACATTTGTACATTAGCTGTTGCACCTGATCAGCGGGGAAAATTACGTGAAGATTTTCCCGCTGCAACGTGTAGGAAAGGCAGGAGTGTGCAGTACACCGGCACTGCACACCGCATAAACAGCCCCGAACGAATATCGAGACGGCATGCGTAGCGAAGTATACAAAGTCAGCGCGACTTTATTTATATCGGCTGGGAGGACTGTAAAAGGCCCAGGACGTAGAAGCCGTATATAGTGTGTGAGAGCGAGAGAGAGCGCAAACTCTACAGCAGTGTAGACAAGTGCGCCGGCTACTACGACCAAGAGAGAGCCGAGAGGGGAGCCCTCAGCTCGAAATTCAGCGGTATAGGGCAAGCGTAAGCACACGCGCATAGGCGTAGACGCCAAAAATATTGATTTTAATATATTTTAATTAATATCGGAGTGTGCTCGTGTCTGAAGGCTGTATACAGTGGTATGTGCTGTACACAGCAGCAGTAGTGGCGTGTAAGCGTCGAATATGTATTTAATCAATTATTATAAATTTTTATATATTGTTATAAATATTTGAGCGACGAGGTGCTTCACTCGTCCTAGAGAGTGTACCGAATAAAGGAGAGAGTGGATTAATAAACAATAATCCATCTCTTGTAAATTAAATATCGGTAGAACTGTCGATAAAATAGTTCGGAAAATTTTTTTTTGCTTTCTGTTGATTTATCAGAAATTGTTTATTTAACCCTTTCCAGCGCAGTGATAACCCAGATTACCACCTTTTTTATTCACAACTTTTTTCTCTAGATTCAATGTTTTTGAAGTAATAACAACAATTTCCGTTTGTTATCGTATTTGAAGCATTCTGGAATTGAAAAAAAAATAATGATGAACATATTGTATAAAATTATAAATAGTTATAAATAAACAAATTTTGAAAATTGCTCTTTTTTACAAGATTTTTACAAGAATTCGGTTTTGAACGACGTATTGAATAAATTGGTATGAAACTTGGTTCTCTAGGGTTTTTGGGATGTAATTATTACAAATCCGGAGACAGATTTGCTAAGTTCTAAATGGCGGATCCAATATGGTGGACGAATTTTCAATAAATTGCAAATTCAAAATTTTTGAAAACTCGTCCACCTTATAGGAACCGCCATTTTGAATTTTGAAAATCGGGTTTCAGATTCGTAATCAGCGAGCTCGAAAACCCCCGAGTGAAAAGTCTTATAAAAATCTAAAATTTAAAAAAAACTTGTCAACCATATTGGATCCGCCATTTTGAATTTTGTAAATCTGAGTTTAGATTCGTGATCAGCAATCCCGAAATCTCACTAAGGTGAATATAACAGTAAAATTTTTTTGATAGAAAAATGTGCGCCGCAAAGAGGTTAAAGAATTTTTAGAAAGGACGAGTGAGGTACAGGAAAAAGTTCGAACGAAGTAAGAGTTCGAACTTGTGCGAGTCGAAGTTCGAACCCAGAGTATTCCTGTTGAAGGAAGTACAGACCAAGTTAAGCCTGTGCATCCGAAAAGCCAGGAAAACTGCACTAGAGGAAAATCTAGTGCACTGAGTAAGATTCGAACTCGAGAATTCGAGATTCAAACACCAGATAGCAATTGATTTTGAAAACTCAGCGTCAATCCCAAGAAAAATGGTGGATACGACGTTGAAGGCTCTAGAGGGCTGGTATTACGGCATGGAAGAGTAAGACCTGGAGGAATCGCTAATGGAATGGTAGCTTAGCCACCAGGGTCGTCTGTTCGTGAAAAAGAATAGGTTGCAGAAATGGTTGTTGGGAGATTACTCGGCAGCCGACATTGAACCATCTGAAGAGTCAGATGAGCTCAAAGCATAGATGCAACGTGAGGACCAGCGGTAAGCTTATATCGAGGGAAAGCGAGCGACGAACAACATATGGAGCAGATGTACAGGCTCAAAGCGCCGCATCTGGAGAAGGAGCTTCAGCAGAAGAGCTCAATCACGGAGCAGATCCCGATCGAGTAGACAGAAAGGCCGACTAGGGAGAGCGATGCCGCTATCGTGACGGACAGGTCCGCTATGGATGACGAGGTGGAGGAAGCAACGCCTCCAATGGTCTTCACAGGACCTCAAGCCAGGGATATCATAATGATATTTTCCGAGATAAAAGAGCAGATGAGACTGCTCAACACGAGGGTCTCAGAGATCTCTCGTCGCTGCACAGCGCTGGCAGGAGCGGCAAAAATAGCATGCACGTGCACACATAGTGGCAGGAATTGTCGGTTAAGGCTGACAGCGCCAGAGTTCGAAGTGAACCAGGGGAGGAAAGAGCTCCGAATAGCTTATAGTACGAGACTAGAAAGCAGAGGTTCACTGAGACCGAACGCCACTGGTTTTGGCCGGCATCTGGAGATGCAGGCTGGAAAAGTCTCAAATAGGCGACCTTAGGTAAATTTCCAGGATAGATTTACGTATTATCCGGGAAATAGTAGCCTATTGGAGGAGACACAGGCACGCAGGCCAGCGCAGAACGTTTCAAATTCTACTGGTGTTGGCACAGCCTGGGAGAGGAGGCATCTCTTAGGTAATAGACTCAAATCCAATACCCGATTTATTTCTGAAACCAGCACGCAGACACGACACGCAGGTCGAGACGTAGGGCAAATTGTAAGACGATGACAAGTTCGATTTTCGATGGAATAGGATCAAAGTATTGATGTCTTTCTCACCCGAGTAGAAGAGTATCGGGTGCTCGCTGATCTGACAGAGGAGGAGCTTTTGTCCACTCTGTCAGAGTTACTAGCAGGTGTTGCGGCCATTTGGTACATAAATGGTCGTGACACATGGAGGACGTGGTCCGAGTTCTACACTACCATGCCGCCAGGAGGTGGTATGGAGTGAACAAGGGGTTTCAGCGACGGGCCTTGGAGCTGCAAGGCCATAAATACACGGTGGAGCACCGGAAAGGTGCTTTTAATAACGTACCTGATATTGGTGCAATATCTTGGGGTGATGACAGTCAAGATAAGTGGTATCTCCACTGGCTACAGAAGGTTGCAGAAAATCCCACCAATAACCCGAGTTATAAGGTTATAGGTGGGCAAGTATATCTTTCCAACCAAATGAATCGCTGATGGGCACGATCGACGATGACGGAGCCTGGAAGCTCGTTGTACCTAAGGAGAAGCGAAAAGCAGTGCTTCATGAAGGGCATGACGAGCCAACTGCGGGTCATCTCGGAAGAGATAAGATTTATTTCCGGATAGCTAATTTATATTGTTAGCCGGGCATGTATAAGGACGTGGAAGCCTATGTTCGACGATGCACTGTAAGTCAGCAGTACAAAGTCGAACAACATGCTCCAGCAGGGCTAATGGGGCGAAGGACTGTCACTAGACCATGGCAAGTGGTTGCAGGTGACATGATGGGTCCTTTGCCCAAATCTGTAAAAGGATTCGAGTATATCTTGGTCTTTCAGAATTTATTCACGCGATGGGTTGAGGTTATCTCCATTCGCAAAACCAATGCGAAAACAGTCCTTAAGGGGCTAGTCTAATTTTTCACTTTCAAAAAATCGATTTTTTTACACTATGTTACTCCCGAAATATGAGGCTCTGCATAGAATTACGGCACAGCTCGGTTCCAAAACATACGAGCTACTCAAGCGGGCTAAATAGCAAGAGGAGGTGGAGGCCTGGCTGTTGGCGCACAAGCGCCGCCGACAAGAAGTGAAGAAGCGGGACACTCGGTGTTTTATGTGTGGCACACCGGGTGTCAAGAAATCAAAGGATTGTCCGAACATCGTGGAGCACCGGCGGTACAAATAAGTGTAGCCTCCGGTGCCCCTTTCGTTTACCTTTAATATAGATTTTTCCTCCTACCCCGACCGAAAGTGTATCATTACTTACTTGGAAAGATGCTCAGTAACCTATGACGCATGTTCTGTAGTCTATGACACATCTGGGAAATAATAACAACATATCTTAAGCTAGGGAGAGGTTAAATTAATATCCATTTAAGTCAATACTCATTTTCAAAATCATAAATTAAATTTTTTTTTTTAATTTTTAAATCATATTTCTTCAAAGCAAACAAGAAAAACATTTTCTGTATATTGAGATATATGAGATTTATCAGTCATTTACTGTCGATATTGCAATTAATTAGAAGCTTAATAAATGCTTTAAGTTTGGATCAAGTTTATGTTCTATTAACTTTTCTGAAATTCATGAAATCAACAAATTGATATTTAACAAAAGCAATAATGAATGCTTTACATAAAGTATTTGAAGCACAATTAGAAATACAGCTGGATCTAAGCAACATTGAAGACCTTAAAAATGCATTCAGATATGCAACCATTAATAAAATGTGAATAAAAAGACACTTGCGTATATTCTGAAGGTTTCAGATACAAATACAGAGGCGTTAGATGTTGTACTAATAAGCCAACAGCCCTTATCGCACCTAATATTATTATAAAAATGAACAACGACCAGACTGAACAATCACCAGAAAAAATTTCTGGACGGATCCTTGACTTGGATATTGCCATTCCAACGTCAAATTCTGTCTTTTACTATTTACCCGCCAAGTTAGCATATTCACATTATTTGGAGCTCTCAGTGCGAAAAAATGGTACTTTGGCCTCAATGTTAGTATATCTACATTATTTGATATACTAAGTGCGGAATTATCGTAGTGCGTATCATAAAACTCACGTCATATCCCAATGTGGATTGTTCTGAAATTGCAAGCATCGAAAGTTTTTATCAGCGAGTTAGCACTGAGTTCTTTCTTTCTTCTAGAGGCCTAACATTGTCTATTGTCGGATTGCACGAGGTAAATTTTTTGTAACTAGAATTCTTACAATATATCTTTATTTCTTAGCATTATCGTCAGTTTTTGACATAATTATCCAAACATTCTATTAGATTCTTATCTTTGATAAAATGGCTGGAAATGAAGTTTGGAGTAGTGG
>UELU01100150.1:0-11947 GCA_900490025.1 Megastigmus dorsalis
CTCCAGAAGTTTATTTGCAGGTGTTTGAATGTAAATTTGGAGGTCATCAGCATATAGTATATGCTTGACCGCCCCACGATCAAAGAGGTCTTTAAGGTCATTGATATAGAGACTGAAGAGCAAAAGCCCGAGGACCGACCCCTGTAACACACAAATTTGTCTCAACCCACGAGGAACAACCATTCTTAGATAATACGCGTTGAGTACGGACTTGTAAATAAGATACAATAGGTACCCAAAATTCCCATTTATACAGGCGAATCATAGATAATTTGTGTAAATTGATTTATTTACATAATCCTAATTCCTTTCAATGACGTATATTTTCTCTTTGCATATTTCGGTGCTGCAAGTTTTCAAAAAATTTCGCATTTTATTCTAAAAATAAGCTATAACTTTTTTTTCAATCGCCATTTACACCAAGTCTTGTGATGGCGATTGAAAGATGAGACTTTAAACAATAGGAAATACTGTATTTAGAATGTTTTCTAAGACTTTACATAGAAGCTTACAGTGCCAAAGTTGCAAAGAAAAAATACTGATCCCAGCGTTGAAGGGTTAAATAAGCTTATTGTAAATAAAGTAACTTAATTATTTGATCTCTGAGATTACGAGGTCCAACCAGTCACACTTTTAAGATATTCCAAGTATTTTAAGACACTTTTAAACCCGTTTCCGACGAGAACGCCACTCGCGGTACCCCGGTCTTTAACAGCTTGTACTGTACCATGAAAAATGTGAGAATCAAGAGAGATCATAAAGCCATACTTTTGACACTTGAAAGAATAAGAATTTGAGATTTCAAAGGTTCAAATGATAGCTTAACTTTTGAATAAATTTTTTCTAAAAAGTAGCAGCGGTTTTTGATTCTATTTGATTTTTTCTTATGCAAGGGCGGTAAGTGCAGGACTTTATCTCATGTACGAATAGTTTCGGCCGAGTGTCAAACAATACTTTATGGAACATTTTGCGAAAAGCTTGATTTATCGCACGCGGAAAAAATACACTTGCATTAAATTGAACTTCTCATACTTTGTGTCATAAAAAACGATTCAATACGTGAGCGTAAAATACGTTTCATACCCGTGTGACGTTTTCACGCTTGCTTGCGTGTAAATGTTCAAACCAGAATAAAATCAATTTGTCGCATTAATATCGTAAATTTAGTGCATAAAGTACAATTTTGCGTAATTGCACTAGTTTTGTATAAGTATAGCACTTTACACACTCATTACGTATGCAAAAGAAATTGAATTGATATTTCAAATTATAGATTTCTGTCACAAGCAAGAGCAGAAAATCTAGATCAATGGAACATCATACTCAGGAAATTTTTACGTTATTTTATCAAATTGCCGATAGAAATATTACTAAAGTTGATAAAAAGAGAGACTTCTGTCGTAGCAATAGGTACATACTGGAAATCGTAATGTGGCGAAATATAGACTTATAGTGCATTTGTGTCGTCATTTTTACAGAATTAGAACAATCAAAAGCCCTTAAAACTATTAGATAAATATTTATAATTTTTAATTCTGAAAAACTGAAAATCAAGATCGATAAAACCCATTAACCTCGAGGCTTATGCACTATTTTAATGAATTAATTGATTCAAAACCACTTTAATCTTTATAAGAATTAAATTTATTTCATTGTATTCTTGATACTATACGTTAAAATCTATGCTTACTTTTGTATCGTGGTTTTTAAGAAAATTGCTTACTCTGGCTGAGTCGAAGTAGCTCGGAAAAATTGAGACTTGAAAATCCTTAAAATTCATGAAATCTTTAAAACTAAAGATGTAGAATAGTCTATGTCTCTCTCTCTCTCTCTCTCTCCATATTTCTCGCTCGCTATCATTTAATAAATTAGTTGATGGACATACTGCTTTAAATAGTATAAACTCGATATTTTAATAGTAGTTTTGATACCCTGGTCGCGATATAAGAATTAGAGATGGTTTGCTGCATCCAAAGGTCATTGAATGCAATCAGAATGCTATGAAATCATATTAAAATATGAGAATCTACGCCCGAGTTGAATACATTACTTTTTGTTACAGTGCGACAAAAAGTTTTATTATAGGCATCGCTCAATGTTTTCAAGATGAACTTTATTGCACTTTATAGAGAAAGACGAATTTTTACATCAATGGACACAGATATTCAGGCCCGGTGATTGTGATCATTGCGCACCAGAATCGGGAATGCCACGCTAGCTGCTAAAAATCACAACAGTGTTAAAAATTTCAATGCATTATTTTTTCATGCAGGGCATAAAATAGAATTTTATGTTTAAAAAATGAAGCCTAAAATTAAATTTTCCGCTTACTGAATTGATAATAATTTAAATTATTGATTCACAGCAACAATTTAAATATTCAAGTTTCATGAAATGCATTATCCTTTTATCTGAGATACTCAATTATGAATTAAATTAATTTCTAAAAAAAAATATTGATTTTCAGTGTGTACGAATTGGTTTTTGTTATTTTTTCTCGATATTTCAGATAATTTTATAAATTACACTATTTTTTCAGCGAAATAATACTAAATTAAATTATTAATGTTGTATGCAACATAAGAATTATTATCTGTTTTTTACTTGCTTAATAATAAGTCAAAAGAATTAGTATCTGATTTTGCGCTAGACG
The DNA here is from genome assembly GCA_900490025.1 of Megastigmus dorsalis. NCBI lineage: Eukaryota > Metazoa > Arthropoda > Insecta > Hymenoptera > Megastigmidae > Megastigmus > Megastigmus dorsalis. The sequence goes on from UELU01100150.1 coordinate 2,654, forward strand.
TTACTTAATGAAAAATAAGGAATTGACTATGAACTTTCAACAATGCAGTCGACCTGCCGAATTTTTTTCGCAGAAGGCCGCTTCGCCTGCCGCTGTAGCTCTCTCCTGATTGGCCCGCTTGGCTAATTTTTAATCGATGATTACTCAATAAGTACTGATCGGATCGAAAAATTTTATAATCATTTTCTTCTTAAAATTTTTTGCTCTATCCGATGCCGTAGAGCATATTATTCAGTGGACTCACACCCTGTATATATATATATACGCACACATGATTATGCTCTGCTTTACTTATATATGTAGTTAAAGCATTCACATATCGTTAAATTCAATGGATTAAAAGGTTATATTCCGTAACCCTGCGACTTACGGGGGTAACGGTATCTCATTTTTGATATCAAAAACGGCAATTTCCAATGAAGAATGGTCATTTTCATTGTAATATCGCTTCAAGCCGATTTTTGATCGTTTTATCGCTCCGCCAGCCCACTGTGCAGCAGTGGTGGTGGCGACGATGGCAGCGGCTATGGCTTTAGCAGCAACACCGACAGTGAAATACAGGTTCCGCCACCTGGTGAACGATTTCTTATTTTAAATGAATGAAATCACCATATTCAGAGGTATCGTTTGAATGCCACGGTTTAGCTTTAAGGATAATGCAGCCCACATCCGAAAGTGTGAATCCTATTTTCTGGTTAGAACTCGTAATACGCGATATCTATGAATATTTAATCCCATTAGGATCGGAAAACAATTTGATAGGCGTGTTGATAAATAGCTAGAATTTTGCTCATGGTGCAGCTGGATTATCGTTGAGATCAATAAAAAAAATTTATATACTCTGATTTATCGATACTTTTATTATAGAAGCTGCATAAGTAATTCTTCCTTTTGGTGGGGGTAGAATGAAAAAAATTTTAGGTGTAAATACTTTAGCACAAAAATCGACCGTGTCTATACAATGCAAAGACAACTTGTGCTTACCACGGTCCCTTGTTGTAGGCGAGATCCATATTTTTGTAAAACATAACGGTACCGTCGAAGCGAAAAAAGTGTGGTGCGTGAATCGCGACTATAGACGGCAACTTCAAAAACAGCGTGCTCTAGATTTAATTAAATCCAGCGGTGTAGATATACCTGAAAGAAGATGCGGCTTTAAAGAAATTGAATGTTATCATAATTTTTACAATAATTTCGGGATAGCAATAGTAGTTTTTGATAAGATGACATTAGGAAGCGGCGAGCCACCGATTTTTGATGGTCGCGCGTGAGTTGGCGCGAGTAGACCAGATTTTCTGGGCGTTATAAATATTTTATACGATCCTCACGAGCATCCTTACGATACTATTTTAAATTTGACAAGCGCGGCACAAACAAAATTTTTCTGCTTCTACTGTAATAAGAAATATCAACACGTAGACCAGCACGACTGTCCGAGTACATGTACGAGTTGCTTTGTTTCTCCGGCATGTGAAAAAGAAAATATCGAGATTTTAGGATGTCGAGAGTGTTCTTTAGTGTAAAGAAAAAATTTTTTACGCGCCAAAACTATCGGCATCATTCCACTAAATAGATATCGTCGCGGTGACAGACATTCGCGAAAATCGCTAGAATGGCTGCTTCAATGCGAGCGTGAATTGGGTCGTGAGATTATACACGTAGACAGAACGCGCGAATTTATGTTACCCGAGGAATTTTTAGTAGAAGGTTTCTTACCACCAACAGAATCTCGAGAGAAAGGGACCGTTTTTGAATATGAAGTATATTATACGCACGGCTGTCAACAATGTTTTAATAAAAATCGTGATAAGCGCGTATCTTACGGTCGATCTTTCGATGAGGTCTACGAAAATACTCTAGCCAAATTACGAAGAATTCGATGGTGTGGATGCAAAGTCTTCTTCATAAGGGAATGAGAGTTTGATAAAATGAAGCTCGAGAACCCCGAAATAGCTCATTATGTGCGCAATCATTCAATAATGAGTAGAATTACATTAAATCCGCGCGATGCATTTTTTGGTGGACGCACCGAAAATATGGTTCCCTATTACAAAGTTCGCGATCGTGAGCGAATCAAGTACACCGATATATGTTCTTTGTATCCTTACGGGTCCAAGCACGGCGTATTTCCCCTGGAGCATCCTGTTATAAATGTAAGAGAAGAATGTCGAGATCTTACAGGAGAAGATAATGATAATGTGGGGCGAGTCGAGGGGGTGGTTAAATGTAAGTTTTTGCCTCCTCGTAATTTGTATTTACCTCTACTACCAGTGAAAATGCACGGCCGTTTACTTTTCTCGCTTTGTCATACTTGTTGCGAGGAAATGCATGACGGCGATTGTGTTTCCGAGAATATTGCTCATTGAGAATTTAGAGGTACGTGGGTAGTCAATGAATTACGTAAAGCTGTTGAACTCGGTTATCGAATAAGCGAAATATATATTATATGGCAATATAAAATGACTCGATATGAAACGACTAAGACTGGTGGTCCTTTTGTAGAATATATAAATACATTCTTAAAAATAAAGCAAGAAGCTAGAGGATGGCCCGATTGGTGTGTAGACGAGACGACGAAAGATGAGTATTTACGCGAGTATCAGAAGAACGAGGGTATCGTTTTGGAGGATTCAAAACTCTGTTTATACCATTTCCGGGGAAAGTTTGGACAACGAAGCAATTTGAAACAAACGACAAGTGTGAAATCGCGCGAAGTTCTCTTAAAACTGTTACTTTGTACCGGATAAGGAGGTCCTCAGCATTTTACCGGTAAATGACGACATCTTGTACGTTAACTGGTAACTCCGTCAAGAGACTGTCGATTCGGCACCAAACACTAACATGGTTATAGCCGCGTGAACTACGGCCCAAGCTAGACTGGAAGTATATAAACGCATGGAGAAACTTGGGAAATGTGTTTTGTACTGCGACACCGACTCGTGCATTTTTGTGAAACAAAATGACGATGATCCTACCGAGTACGAACCAGGACTAGGCGATCTTTTAGGGCAAATGACAGACGAACTAAGTAGTCACGCACCCGATACTTACATAGATACAATGATATGTGCAGCACCAAAATTTTATGCTTTTCGTGCAATTACCCCCACCAGTGAAAATGTAGAATGCTGTAAACTGTAAATGGTTACTTTAAATTTTAAGAATTCGTTAAAAATTAACAAGTATCGAAGCGCTTGTTCTAGATGTATTTAAAAAAAGAAGAGACAAATTCTGAAAATTGTAAAATTAAATTGAAGTTTACTGCTATACGACGTAAGGATGTACATGAAATTGTAACGCGAGAAGAATTATAACTTTCTGCGTTGTCATGAAGAAGAGGCGATACATCTCGCAAAATGTATCTCTATCGTTTGGTTATAAAAATATTAATTAGTTTTAATCGAAATTATGTAAATCAAAGTATGTCAATAAAGTAAAAAAAGTATATTGTAAAATAAAAATTACCCTGATTTCCTTTTTTTTAAAAAATGTGTTTTTTATAAATTATAGATAACAAAAAAAAGTTATTTGACTCCCACGGTCAGCGTAGAATCAGCTAATACGTTTCCGCGATTGATGAGCTAATCACCGCGCGGCTATAAGCTAATTACCGCGGTGTTATAAGCTGATCAAACCGCGTGGGACGTCTGCGTCCCCCGCCGTCGCCACCGCCGCCGCAGTCGTGAGGCGATGACTCAAATTTTTTCACTTTATAAAATCTCGTCAACGTAGTTTGCTCTAGTCAGTTCAAAAAATGGACACACGGTGGAAACATCCATTTACCTGTTGCGTGTGCGGTCCTACGGGATGTGGTAAAACAATATTCGTGAAGAGATTCCTCGCACATCTACCCGAGATGTGTGACGTATACTTTGACCGTATATTGTTCTATTATGCAGAGTGACAAAAGGCGTATCGCACTGACATCGCTAAATTAGCTGATTCGAGACTGGAATTTCACGAAGGTCTACCGTAACCGGGTGATTACTCGAATGACAATGAGAAAAAAAGATTTTTATACTCGACGATCTCATTCGCGAATCGTCGTGCGTCATAATTCTCGATTTATTCACCAGAGGTAGTCATCACAAAAACGTCAGTGTTATATTCATTACGCAAAATATATTTCACATGGGAAAATCACAGCGCGATATTAGTTTGAATACAAAGTACATGGTGATGTTTAAAAACCCACGCGATCGCGCAAATACAGCATGTCGCTCGTCAAGTCTATCCTGAGGATCTCCGATTCCTTCAAAAAGCTTATCTCGACTCGATGAGAAACCCGCACTCCTATTTGTTGCTCTATCTGTCGCAGAGCACGTTTTCACGTATGCACGTGTATTTTTCCCAATGATATTTTGCACTACATCTACGTTCCAAAGTATGCGATAAGAGGGGGCTGTGTTATACATAAAAATTAAGCGCGGAAACGTCGAAACGTGTCGTTGAACTGAAAAACCCGCATAAAAAACGTTTATGTAGGCATAGACACGTACTACGTAAATTGACTCATAAATCATTTATTACAAAACGGAGGTCGATTTTTGCCTCTTTCACTGGTACCTACCACAGGCTCGCTTATTTCGAGATTGATCGGTAGCAACTCTGCATAGCACCACTTAGATATGGATTGTACCAGAAAAATGATCATTGTACCCGAGGAGACAATTAATCGTACTCAAACTGCAGGAGGAGTTTTGCCTACATGGACTACAACATGCGTAACCAGCCGCGATAATACAGATGAACATTCGATTCAGACCTGTGGTCATAATTTATCTAGGTGGGATGGTGAAATGCTTAATATTTACACTCAACGAAGACTTCCAACGAGCGTGAAACATGTCTGAATTATTTGCAAGTGCTGCCCAGATATCTGTTTTTCAAAGAAAACCAACGCAGCGCAGAGCGCGATGCCGAGCATGAGTTAGATGAGATCGACTCTGCCTTATCGCCTCTCACGGAAGAGAGTATTTTGTATAGCATGCTGAAAACTTACGCGCGCAAAGCTAGACTTTTATTACGCCACTGGAAAATAGAAGCACCGGAACGGTTAAAGTGGGACAATGCGGGAACGAATTCAATAGACGGGAGAAAGAATGAACGGTCAAATATCATAGAATTACTGAACGATGCTTTAAAAAGAAAAACCAGGATGATGACGACGATTCCCCTATCGGCAGAATAGAATTTGCAAAGTATATTGATACATCGGATACACCTAGTAGTTTGATCGGAAACGCAAATGTTTTAAAAATTGCGTAGATATTAACGAACCACTTAAATACAGCTAAACGTCGCTTGAAGAACGCAGAATGGTACGGAGAGCCGACAGCGGTTAGTTCACCTAAACTGACGAGAAGTATTGCAGCACAAAAGAAATGGCTTAAAATGGACATTTAAAATAAAAAAAAAATAAAAATGAGTTACGAACAACAGTACTATAATATCTAGCATGAAGCGGGGTATGCGGGGGCGCAAAATCTTATATGCGTAAATAAAACAGGTAAAACCTTGTCCAATAAGGTGGAAAAGAAAAAAAATTACGAATAACTCAGTAATCAAGACACTTACACACTTCACAAATCCATTCAACGGAAATTCCCAAGACTGCACTATAACGTGAGAAATATGGACGATGTGTGGGAATGCAATTTGATGCAGCTGACATCGTTAAAAGATTACAGCGATGGATACTGCTACCTGTTCGTAGTCGTGGATGCCCAGAGTAAATACGCATGGGTCGAACCATTACGCAATAAAACAGCTCATAATGTAGCAACAGCATTTGGTTTATAATCGGACAAAGGCAAGGAGTTTACAGGTTCATCATTCAAAGATTTGTTGAAGAAACGCGCCATTCCGATATCCGAAAAGGGATTTAAAGTTGTGCGTGTGACGAGGGCTGTGACACCAGTGACATTTCTTACATTTAGTCAAACGACTCCTTGAATAATCTGAATCTTTACTCTAATCGCCCCGATGCTCACTGTTTGGTCGCGGCCGTCGCACAAAAGGACTCGGTCCTCTCTGAGTTCGTCTGCTCGGTCGGCGAGTAGGCCGGTCCGTTAATATTGGGGCTAGGTCATAAAGAGAGTCACAACCTTCCTTTAATGCTAGAACCGCTGTGCGGCATTTATTCAAGCAAATGATTTAACAATTTATTACACTGCCCCATTGGGGCTCTCGGCTCTATGTAATCCGCGTGTCGCATGAGATCTCTAATACGCGTAATCGCTACGTGCGATAAGAGGGTTCGGGCGACGCTTCTTTCCCGGTTTGAGCAACGTGCTCTCGCGTGAATTTACTTGGCTATCGCGAGAGAGAGAGAGAGAGTTACCAGTACATCGCTATGTCGCTCGGAGCCTGAAGTCCCGTGATGTGCCGTCGGCTCCGTCCCTCCTGGAGCTCGTGGTGCTGTCGGAGAACCTCGTGGCTGAGCCGGCTTCTGGTAGCCGTGCCCTGGGAACGTCTCCCTGGTCTAACTCGGGTGCGCGCCCGTTCCCGGCGGCCCCTTCCAAGACGGCTTGTTCGGACGAACAGGTAAAGTGCGGCTCCTTGGGCTGCTAGCTTGCCCCTTCTCTCGGGTTGAACATGGCTCGGACTCCTCGCCTCTAGTCGCGGCGTGGTCACGCGAGTCCTCCGTGGCGTCGTTCCGTCCGGCTCGTCGCTCCGTTCGTGCAGCCAGTTTCGCCGGTAGTTTTCGAGAGAGTGTCCTCTCGCGCTCTTTGTCGAGCGCTTCTTCCTCGCGCCTTTCTTCTTCTTGTTCTTGGCGCGTGCCTCGAGATACTCCGTCTCGTATTGCGGAGCTATGCGCGACTCGATATTTCTCTCTCTCTCTTATGTGATTTGATCGGCTGTTGACACGTATGTCACCAACCGTCGTGCGCGTGTCTCCCGACGCCCTCTTACCTTTCTTTGGAGTCTTGTGACGTTTAGAATTCACGTCACAAGCGTATTATTCGAACAAAGGAGCGTGAATCGGATAAACGGGTGTTTGTTAAGTGGCTAGGTTATCCTGACAAATTTAACTTTTGGATAAAAGCAAGCGATTTGCAGGGTATATAGCAAAAATACATGGATTATGCCGATGATTTTTACTTGGTGCTACCTAGCAATAGTAGTATGGTGTACTAAAGCGACAGCGCGACCAGCTGTTTTACAGCACATCTTTCGCGCGAGGTGAGATTAAGCGGTGACTGGTGCATCGGGTTTGCGGAAATTCACATACCCTGTGCGATTATGCATATAAATCACGACAGTTTCAGAGTATTGATTTGAGGTGCTGCGGTCAATATACAATCATGTTTTTATATCACACGTGTAAGGGTACCTTACGTAAATTCGAGCATTTATTTACAGAAGATACGAGAAAAACGATTCGATTGCCATAAATTTTTGTAACAAAGTTTTTCGTAAAATTAAGAATAAAACATGTAATCGAGCCGGCGGGTTCGCCAAAAAGCGTTCTCTTGGATCGGGATATTGTCATCAATCATGTATTGCTAGATTAAGATGTAATTGATATATATTTTAAACAATAAAAAATTGTAATTGTTTTTGCAATAAACATCTCATCATCTCTTTTTTTATTATTAAAGCAATAATTTGACTTGAGTTTATTTCAAACCCTCGTCTCTTTATTATTCCTTCTGTTTTATAAATTTCGCGCGCAATCTTTGAATAAAACGAATTTAACGTTTTTTTTAAAAAAAAGACTATTTGCGAGAGATCGACAGATGTTCATTTAATTTTATCTCTTTCTACCTACGAAATTATTTCAATGCGAATGCACGATGGTTAGTTTCTTTTCGACAGATGTTGGTTCATTTTCTTTCATTTCACATATAACAGTGGGTATATTATTCTATCTTATACGATATACGCTAGTATAGTATAAAATATCTCATATTCGGCTTCAGTCTTAACCAGTCGTTCGCTCGCTACACACGTTGTGTATCTATGATATTGTTTTTTTTTTAAATATAGTGTTTTATTACGATTTTTATAAAAAAAAAGTTTAATCATTGCTAATGATCTGAAGAACGAAGTAAAAGCAGAATTACCTAACCTCTGGTTGGGCACCACGTACGCTCTCAAGAAATCAAATACGAAGAGAATCTGCATCGGTCTTGAATACAACAATGGGTATTATCACGAGGATGTTAAATTAGCTAGCTCTGGTGTTATGTACAAGAATGTGACATTCGACTCAGTCAGTTGGGAAATGTTCAAGGATAATTTCGACGAAATAACTGCATATTTTCAAAATCCTTACGCTTTCTATAAAAATTTTGGGACATCAGGTAAAATATCACTACCTAATCACGATGTAAATTTCACTACATCATTCGCGACTAAATCAATAAGCATTGATGGGCGGGCAACTCCGGAGGAGATGGAGGATACTCAAGAAGAAGGACAAGGAGTAGATCCAGTCGAACCAGTATGCAAAAAAAAATCATTAGAATATCTTCAAAGTATCGTTATGTAGTATAGTACATTTCAAGGAATTCGTAATTTAACCACCCTGGTGGATGCCAAGCTCGACTTTCTCAAAGAACAAGCGAGTTTGGTTAATCATTCTATCGATATTATACACGAATATCTAAAAGATAGACTAGCCAAAGAAGAACCAGAAAAGTCAATACGGCTTGTCAATGATTTTAAAAAGTTTAAACATTTCTATTCACTACACCATTCCAGCTTGGAAGATTTAATCATAGAAAAAACTCCAGATGATAATTTCAACTAAGAGTTATTACTTAAAAATTGTTTTAAAGGAAATTTTCGCTTATTCATTACCTACAATTGTAAAGGACTTAAAGAATTATGAAATTTAATGTATAATGGAGAAAAATAAAAAAAATATACCTGTACAATTCATATGCATTATTTTCTTTTTTCATTACTTGTATCTGTATATTCATATACTTCCTCAATATATAATTAGAATGAAAAAAGTGCATGTAGTAATTTTACGTTTTACCTATATAACAACTATCGAATTCTCTACTGTTGAAAAAAAAAATGTATAAATATAATTTGCAGTATCGCCCATCAATGTCTCAGTCGTCTTTAGCTCATCGAACACGATGGGTCAGAACAGCAGCAGCAGTAGCAGCAGCAGGGCAACCAACAGCAGTACCTCTAACGAAAACACTGTGACACCTGTCACTAAATCAATAACAATTTCTAATACATTAATAAAATACATTTAAAATAAATAGTTAAGATAAACTTAAATATTAAAATTATATTTACAAGCGTTGCGTATACCGTTTTAGCGCG
>UELU01100152.1:0-10713 GCA_900490025.1 Megastigmus dorsalis
TCTCCCCTGTCGCCGGCGCGGTAACGGCGGCGCGAGCTGATTGGCTGATTTTCTAAATTTTCAATTGTCTATAACTCAAAATTTATTCACCTTTGTCTATAACACAAATTTTATTAATCGAAAAACGGAAAAGTTACGTATGTCTTAGAATTTCCTCCTCTATCTCGTAGTACCCTTATTTACGTTCAATATCGGAACGCCCTGTATATATGCAAAAGAATTTTTAACGCTAGTGTTAAGTAACATTTTGTAAAACTAATCAAATATTACAGAAAACTGACTTTCTCTCACAAGTAACACTACCCAAGTGTCACTCACCGATTCGATCCAAACTTTGTACATCGATAAAACACGAAAAAATATTGAATGCGTGTTTTGTTTATCGGCAAAATCAGCTTTTTAGGGGTAGAATCACCCCCGAAGTGGGTAAAAATGGATGAATAAGTGATTCCCAATTTGGACGTCAAAATTTATAAAAATTAGTATATGGGGTTTTTTGGGTAACTGATTACCTATCTAATATTAGATTTTCCAAATTCAACATGGCGCATCCAATATGGTATCCAAAAATTTTGAAAATCATTTTAAGGTCATAAAAATTGGAGTTTAGGGTTTTTTTTAGGTCGCCGATCAGGAACATGTTATCAAACTTTACAACTTTATGTTGATTTACTTAATGCTGTGGTCTAATTTTTCGCAATTATCGAAAATTGATACATCGGGAAATTCCGGGTTGTTGACCTTGAATCTAATACGAAATGTTTTAATCTCTACTTGATTGAGCTAAGTTACGTACTGATATAAGATTATTATCTTGTAAAGAATGATACATTACATAAATTTAAAATGATTTTCATGCTGATGATAAATCAATAGTTGTTCTAATATTTAATATAGTACAGTTCATTTGAGCAGTACAGCAGATAAAAAAAATTGTTATATTTCTGTCGAAATATTTCAATAAATAGTTTGAAGGTAAAATCTATTTTTATATGGTGGTTTCTTGGTTTGATAATTTTGAATATTCTATTAGAATTTTCAAATTTAAGATGGTTCAACTTAAAATTTTTGAATTTGATCATATTCTTTTGGAATGTCGTAAGTTCGTTTTTTAGCCGTGATATCATGTTGCCCAGCTTTTACCACGTGGACTCAACAAAAAATTAAAAGCCTTTTTATTTTTTTTATTTTTTCTTTTTATTTATTTTTTTTTATTTTTTTGTTTTGTTTTAAAATTTTATTTATTTTATTTACATCCTCAAACTAGAAAATCATCAAAAAGCTTTATGATACTTATTTACTTATGAAGTTGTAAGAAACATGCGGGACAAAAGAATACATCGCAGTTTTTACACATTTGTGTCCGTTTATCACATTCTGCGATACTTTCGCAGTTCCTCTTTGAAGTGACAGAAACACTTTCGTGTGATTTACTCACTTTCGCTTTTGCAAGATAGTGTTTTGCAATTTCAATAGCGATTTGTTTTGAGCCAATGTTTTTATCAATTACTAGATTTTTAAGAAAAGTAGCGTTTGCCATTGAAGATTGAATATATCTCATAAACATAGGCCAAGTCCATTTTTTCGTTCTTATACGGGACATCAAGTTACTGCAATGTAAGTCGTGTAAGTCAATGACACCCATAAATATATTGTAGATTTTAAATGAATCAGGGAAAAGTAAACTTACTTTTTTCATTTCATCAAAAGAAAATCGATTTACTTCAAACAAAGGGTTAACTCCTGCTGCCGTTGAAAGCACAGATACGGCTTTTAAATCCATAACCGTAATGAAATTAAGTCCACTATTTTTTTCATGCTTTACAGAATAAGTTCATTTTGGTGCTTTTTTATGTACGGTGTTATTTACATCTTTCACTCTATTTATTCTTACCATGCCTGTTGCTTTCAACCCCAGATTTTTCAAGTGAATCAGTAAATCAGGACTAGTGAAAAAGTTTTCGAAATATAAATAATATCGGATTAATTTTCTCGGCACAAGATATTAGAAGATTTTGAATCATAGATATTACACGTGTGTCCAAAGCACATTTAGTTAGTTTAGTTTCTCCACCTAAAGAATCAATATTTGAACCTTTGCCGCAATAAATGTCACAATCAAATAAGTATCCTTGAGGACTAGCAATGCCCCACAATTACAACCACATCGTTCGGGCTTATTCTGCCTGAATTGTAATAAATCAGTACGTCCATGAAATTTTACCATAATCTCATCAATAGATATTGCAGTAGAAAAATAACCAAACTGTTTTAAATTTTTTCTAAACATTTCAAGAACTTTTCGAATCCTCCAAGCTTTATCATTGTCAACTCTATCTTCAGGTTTATTCAATTTTATTTTAGACTTTATCTTCATGAATTTGTCGTAAGTTATCTCTGAATCGACGGGTTCACAAGCAAGAAGTGGATCCGTAGACCAATAGTCCGTTTGCGATTTTCTTTTATTGAAGGTTGATAAAATTAGAATTCCTAAAAAAACATCAAACTCATTTTCTGTGAGATCACAACCGTCTAAACGTGTACTTTCTGTAATGTAATTTTTTATATCCTTGGAAAAGAAAAGTTCGAATAACCATACTGAAGAAGAGTCACGTATCATTTTTTTTGTTTGATCCGGGAGCAAAATTTTATTGTCATAGGTATTGTTACACTTGTGTTCTCCATCAAGCCACTCATATTCATGGTTTGATTCTAATTTTGATTATTTTTCATCGTAGTTATTTAATACATGCCGATATGAGACTTTAGCCATTCCCTCAATACCAATCGAATTATGAAATTCGAGCTCGGTCTCAGGTTCAGAATGTAACTCAGAACTAGAATTGTCAGAATCAATCGTATCTGGGATGTATATTTCATTATATTCCCCATTTTCACATTTTTCAATCTCAATATTATTATAAGATCGTTTTAGTCGTTTTGATTTTCGATGACTAGGCATTTATAAATAATTGAAAAAAAAAAAAACAAAGAATTTACCTCAAATTATTTATTGAAATATAACGTTCAAAATTCAACAAAATAGAATATTACGGAACTGGGGAGGGAAAATAAAGAATGTCTCAGATCGCATGTAATTAATAAACATGCGAACTGAAACTTTCTTTATTCCCTCCCTTGAAGCGTACTATATTTTACAGCCTAGGGAGACCGAAAATACAATTTTTCGAAAACGGCCTAGGCCGGGAAGTTGTATTTTCGGGCCGCAAGGCTGTAAAAGAATTTACCTTGAAACTATTTATTGAAATATTACCTCAGAAATACAACAATTTTTTTATCTATTATCAATTACATGAAATTTTTAATAAAAAGATTTAGCAGTTACGGAAAACACAATTTTAATGAAAGATAACTATTTGTATTTTACTGAACTGGTCAAATGAACTGTGTTATAGTAAATACTTGAATAACTATTGATTTATCACCAGCATAAAAATCATTTTAAATTTATTTAATGTATCATTCTTTATAAGCTAATAATCTTATATCAGTACGTAACTTAGCTCAATCAAATAGACATTGAAACATTTCGTATTAGATTCAAGGTTAACAACCCGGAATTTCCCGATGTATAAATTTTCGATAATTGCGAAAAATTAGACCGCAGCATTAAGTAAATCAACATAAAGTTGTAAAATTTGATAACATGTTCCTGATCGGCGTCCTAAAAAACCCTAAACTCCAATATTTATGACCTTAAAATGATTTTCAAAATTTTTGGATATCATATTGGATCCGCCATGTTGAATTTGGAAAATCTAATATTAGATTCGTAATCAGCGACCCAAAAAACCCCATATACTAATTTTTGTAAATTTTGAATGATTTTGAAAAATGTTGGCCGCCATATTAAATCCGCCATCTTGAATTTGGAAAACCTGATATCAGATTCGTGATTAGCGACCCAATTTTGGCTTCTAGCCGTCATTTTGAGTACTCCATCTAGAATTTTTAAAACTTCAACCCCTACATTTTAAATGTTAGGGTCCATGGACGCAAGAAATGTACAAGTCTATGAAATTCGCCGATAGTTTCGATACGAAAATAAGAAATTAAAAATTCTTTTCTTTTAAAAATTCACGTTTTATGTTAAATAAACAATGTAACTATTTTAAAACTAATTTTTATTCAATTCTGACACCGCCAATCGAAAGTTCGAACAATTTTACGTAGGAAATAATGTATCTTGATTTTTTTTACGAGCGATTTCATATTTAAATATGCAGTTGAAAAAAGTATAAAAAAACCATCCATTTATCGCTTAATGGGCTTTCCAAAACTAGTTTTGTGTATTTAAGTGCACTCCGCCCTCTTAAAAAGTGTAAGGGAGAATTGCGGCTGTTGAAAATTGCAAAATTTTAAATTTATACTTACAAAATAGAATTTCATTTTATTACTGCAAATTTTTTAGAAAAAAATTTCTTTTAACAGTTTAAAAGCGATTTTTATCGACTTAACAGCATGCTCATTCCCTACACAAGGGGTAGGGTTCGGGTTGATTTTGTGGCTTTAACGTCGGCAAAACATTGCTTTGATACTAATAAAATAAAATATCAATATAATATGACTTTTTTGGACAATATTTAATATTTGCGAGTATTTAAGGGAGTACCCCAGTGAAAAGAATTAAAGGATAGATATGAATAAAACTTTATACAGTATTAGAATATAATGTAAAAAATGCCTGTGTAAATTCTTGAGGGCCGAGGGTATACCTAAAAATATAGATATTAGTGATTATATTTTGAGTTTATTAACATAGGCTCTTATGGAAAATTGCGAGCTGGCTACATTTAATGACTCATATTTCTGTAATTAAAGGATAGGTTGTAATAAAACTTGTAATCGTAAAAAGATGAAATGTTACCGATTATTTTTCTGATTTAAAAATATTCCGAGGGTACCTTATAATAAGAGATTTAAACAAATAAAGAACTTTGCGTATAGGTTATGCGTGCAGAATATATATCTATATATATCGAATTCTGTACTTGACTTCCTACGTATCAGGAGAACCTCCTTAATATTTGCGAAGTACTTTTTTTTAGCTATTTATTCGAGTTGTCACCCCATAAGCAAGGGTGATTAAGGGATATTTTTCAACGACTAAACTTTTTGAGCGTAATCTTTTAATCATTATAAAATTATCAATATAATATTATAGAAATTTGATGAAAAACGCTATAATTACAAATTTGTTCGCTACTTTTACCAATAATTTTAGATTTCCACCCCTTATAATATCATTCAGGGATGTTTTCCAACAACTAAACTTTTTGAGCATAACTTTTTCATCATTATAAACAAAATTTTTAATACCATATCAACTTTGGAGGTAAGACAGTAGTTATAGTTTTTTTTTACGATTTTTATCTATTTAACAGGTTGTTCATCCCTTAAACAAGGGGTGGGGTTCATTTTGCAGTTTGAAAGATAGTAAAACATTAGTTTTATGCAAACAAAATAAAATGTCAATATAATAATACATCCTTTTTTGAACAATACGAATATTTAATAATTAAAGTGTCTTTTTAGCTAATTTATTCCAGATTTCACCCCTAAACAAGGATGAGGATAGTTTCGGGACGTTCTAAATTTGTAACTGTCTTTGCAAAGCAATGTTAATGTAAAAAATCAGAAATTTTTACAATTTTTATTATGTTTCAATTTCATGAGACGTACAAATTGGGAATCACTTATTCATCCATTTTTACCCTCTTCGGGGGTGATTTATACCTCTAAAAAGCGGATTTTGGCGATAAAAGAAACACGGGTTCAATATTTTTTCGTGTTTTATCGATGTGCAAAGCTTGGTTCGAATCGGTGAGTGACACTTGGATAGTGTTACTTGTCAGACACATGAACATATGATGTTTTTCCTGGCCACATCAAACATTTGTTTAATTATCAAAGCAAATCCTTTAAGTTTCATAGTAGATTGGTAAGTAGAAAGTTTGAATTTTTCTCTCAGTATAATAAGAAAAAAAATTTGAAATTTGAGATAAATGATATGAATGTATATATTTCTTTCCTCAAAAAAGAGTTTAATAAAATTAGGCACACTTGATAGTACATGTGATTTCCCAGTAATCGCATTTAAAAACTATTATAAAAAAATTATTACCTGCATAAAAGAAAAATCAGAAGATACCTAAATAATAAAATAAATAAGTTAATTGCGCAAAAAATTATCAAAAATTTATTTGAATTTAATGGAAATAAAAAAATTTCTAAAGACAATGATAATACTTTAGATATTGATAACATTTATCAGAAATGGCTTGTTAACATTGCAAATGTTTACATTCCAGACTATAGTAAAGAGGTATTATCTTTGGGAGAGAGTTTCAACTTTACTATTAATCCAGACATACATACTTATTTGTAAATTGTAACGGGCACGCGCACTCATGCTTCACGTTTACTAGACGTGGTTACACGTCAATACACTATTTGATTAAAAATAAAGAGTTCGGACCCTAGAAGTATTGCTTTCTAAATCGCGATGCTTTATTACCATTTAACCCTATGTTTTCGATACGTCAAACAATGTTATTTTTCTCGTATCTCTTACTTGTCTGGGTAGCCCCACAATAGAAGCATGACACGGCTATAACTCGAAGATAATTCTTTTTAAGTGTGTTCACGATTTCCACGATATGGGCAATCGTTAGACACTGTTTAATCTTTTTTATATGTGTGTTCGCCATCATAGCGTATTGGAGCGATCAGACACTTTATCTTTTTTCTTTTCTCGTGAGTTCGTGGTCATATAATCTTGCGACTACTGTGCATGTTTTTTCTGTTCTCGGCGTGCATTAACAATCGTTTCGTAACAGAGCGATTGTTACGCAATGTGCTACATAATCGTCGAAGGAACGAAGGATGTGATTACTCTTTATTCTAATCTTTTACTTAGATTATGCAGTCACGCATTGGACAAATTATTATAAAGTTCTTGACAAATAACCGTTGCCTCCTTTACAAAAATCAATAAAAAAACTTAGAATCTTGGGAATGAAAAGGGGTCTTTGACCTTACTAATTGCTTCTCGATCGTCACAAAGAATCTAAAAACTATCCGGTAGGCATTATCGTCTCAGCCTTAGATTCACCCACTCATAATTTAGACAAAAGTATTTTCATTTTATTTAACAAATTGTGCCTCGACCAAAATCTTCGTTAGAAAGAAAATTGGAGTTTAAAAAAAAATATCAGGTGATAAGACTCACATTCCTAAAAATTTTGACTTACAAGGGGAACCCCAAGGAGACTGGAAAACTGATTTGGCTGAAACTTTGGAGAATAGTTTCTTGTACCTAAAAATAAAGCTCAGTACTTATAATTCCTTCAAATGGACCCTAAATTCGAAGATAATGACAGATTAAGCAAAATATACAAAAAAACCGTTTCTGATTCAAATCAAGATAATTCAGCATTTAAAATTGCTATTAACTGGTATGAAAAAGCAAATAAAAGTAGGAAAAAATTCCTTTCATTTTCATTTTTACTGGAGTCGTTAACTTATTTCCTTCAAAAGTTATGGATGAATGAAATTTAATTACAATTTTACCTTGAAAAATAATGAGAAAACTGAAGTCTATTTCAGATGTAATATTCAGCCTTATTTTCAATCATCCATAACTGGTGAACGAAAAATGGAAAGGACGTGCATAAAAATAAGAATTAAAGGAACATTTTTCTATTTTTATTTGTTTTTTCTTTTATACCAGTCGGTAGTTGCCGAGTTATCTTGATTTGATGCAGCACGTGTTTTTTCGTATATTTTGCTGAATCTGTCATTATCTGCGAATTTAGGGCCCGTTTGAAGGACTTTTAGGTATTGAGCTACTGAGATTCATTTTTAGGTACAAGTAACCATTTTCCAAAGTTTCAGCTAAATCGGTTACCCGGACTCCTCGGGTTCATCTTATTAGTCTCTTTTGATGTAGTATCTTCAATTACAAACTTACCTAAATACTTAATTCTACAAGCACTTAACAAAAAATAGAGATACCTAAAAAATGATATGAACTTGACAAAACAAGAATTTTTAGATGACATTAAGCTCTTATTAAATTCCACTGATTTGCAATTAGACAAAAAATTTTACAAACAAATTGTGGGTGCTCCGGATGGGCTTTTATACCAGCCTATAGTCTGCTAAGATTACTCTTGAAGCTCTTGAGACTAATTATTTAAATTCAGTATATAATTATGTATGCTTATATAAGGAATACGTAGACGTAGACGATCGAAGCTTATGAATTCACTCAACAGTATCATTTGAATATAAAAAGTTAGACCTCTGAAGTTTAGAATACCATAATACAGAGTTACTATATGAGTACAGGAAATAAAAACCCACAATCAGTATTCTGATTACAGTGATATATGATATTTTCTTACCAATAAATAAACCAATGATGTTTGACAAGTTAAATTCTTTATTAATATATGGGTGTGACTAGAATACTGCATAAAATGCACAGAATCTTTTATACATAATTTATGCATAGTTTATACGAAGAAATGAACACACATAATCTATGCACAACCTATAATACATAGTCCTCATAAATTAAACTAGCGATCAAATAAATAATTCTTCTAAAAGAAACATATTATCAGAGATTAATGAAATTGGTTATAATTTCTTAAAATCAATTATTATATGGCCCGTATAAATTTGAAAGTATATTTATGAATTTAAGATTAATTAAAAAGACATTTTAGATTTAATTGCTATAGTTAAATTAAAGTTTATAATTATACTAAATTAAAGAAACCTGAGCATAAAATAAACCTCTCTCACATCTATGTAGACAGTGTATAATTCATTACTTGGCAAGGTACCCTCCATAGGTTTAGGGTTCGACAGCAGGCCCCGGACCACGAGAAGACTTTCCATGGCTATAAAGCGCGTGACTCTGTTTCGTTGTCCCTGTTGACCGTTGTGATCGAAGTGCCTTGTACTACCTAACTCATGCATGCTTTCACTTCGACGTACTCAATAAAGCATTCCTATAAGAAAATAAAAGATCCACAAAGATTGCTCTCCAATATACTAATTTTCACACTATTTTTCAATAAAAGGTTTAGAAAAAATATTTCACTGAAAACAGTAAGAACTGGTGAAATGAGGTTACAAAGAGATTTCAATGTTTGAGCATTTTCGGCACAAGCTTATTACGACAAAAAGTTTTAACTTATCTGACAACGATTATGATGCAGCGATGCAGATGAAACTTTTATCCAGAGGTCGGTCACCTAATGCGTCTTTTAGTCCGAGTGCAATTTTTTACGTTTAATTTGTGAGGATTATGTTTTATAGGTTATGCATAGATTATGTGTTGTGACATACACACTTTAGGCATGTACTCACGGGTTCTTATGGACTCGAATTGTGCGCTTTTTCCCACCCAAATACTACCCGTTCATTCTGATATAATAACACGCATTGGTCATTATATCTAAATGTCAGACAAGACACGCGCGGAGCCGAATATAGTAATACGCAATGACTACTATATTAGCTTTCAGCGCTTTGTTATTGTTTACCTGCGCTCGCTGCCCCTCAACAAATGCACATTGATTGGTTGTGTTCTCGCAGGCTCAGGCAACAATATTTACTTTCTTCCTCTTCGCAAATACATGCACTCATTGGCATGCTATTTAAAGAGGTATAGAAAGTGTTGTTAATCGTTAGTTATTGTTAGTCTTTTTAGTACTAACCCTTACCAATCTGTTCTTCCCGGGAGCGCGCAATGGCTCAACCGAGTACTCCAGATGACAGGGTTTCCTTTAGGCGATAGATCGGCCGCCGCGTAATAGGTCGACTTCTCCAATTCGCATATTAGTAGAGAGAGGAGAGACGATTAGAGAAACGAGAAAATTGAATATAATATAAAATGTATTCTAAAATCGCCTCTACATGGTCTCTTGAGCTAATGCTGGTTTTCTGGGTTTCTTCTACTGCTTTTATAGCATGATGCCGGCTTGACTTGGGCTTCCCTTTCTTCTTGCTCCGTGGAAGCTATTATTCTTTTCTCGGAATTATGTTCTTATTTCTTGGTATTTAATATCCTTTTCCGCTTATTGTACATTAATTTCTGCTTATAATACTTTTCTCTTATAATTACATTTATAATATAATATATCTTATGTATCGGACGTCACAGTGTGTTCATTTGTTCGTATAAACTATGCATAAATTATGTATAAAATTATGTATTTTATGCATTATTCAAAACATACCCATATATTGTTATTGCTTATTATATGTAAGAAATGCAATTATATGAGAAACTGAATCTCTTTACTAATTTTGCAATAATATAGTTTACAATTGTGAAATCGATTAGCTATTTTCATATTCTCAATTAGCGACATCAATAACGCTCAATTGACCCCTTCGACATTTACTTTGAACTTCTCTCACCCAATGTTGTAGTAGGGCAAACAGCCAGAGTTCTAATATTATGAGCTGCAAACAGTTGCGAATACAATGCGCCTCGCACAGAATGACACGTTCACAATTTTATAAAATATCTTTAATCTTAATAAATAACTATATGAACATACTTGATGGCCCGTCTACAGGCAATTTCAGGTGCTGCATATTATTATTATTATAATCGTCATTATTTTCTTTAATATTTAGATGTCATAATTAATTTAAAGTAATTTAAAC
>UELU01100170.1:8007-20409 GCA_900490025.1 Megastigmus dorsalis
GGGGGGGGGGGGGGGGGGGGTAGGGGTGTACGGGGTACGCGATGCGCGAGGATAGGATGCGTGTATATTCTGCAGTGCGGAAGCCCACGTGGAGATGGCACTTTGAGGAGCGAGGAGAGCCCCCTACTCTCCCGGAGACTACCAACTGATAACGTCATTTTCCAAATTGTTCAGTTTAAGCTTTTAGCTGCGAGCCCAGGTCCCCGAGAATTTGATTTTAGTTGTGGAACAGTTTGCGAGATTAGTGGGCGTGGCAGATGAAAATGGGGCTTTCTCGCTCGGTCGAATCGAAAAATTTAAAATGTATATCGCAAAGAGGGGTAAAATGAAACTTTATCAACGAGTATTTGAATATGTAAGACGTTAGCACCAATAAAGCAAAAAGAAGAGAAAATAAACTTTGCTTATAAAATGTAATTTTGGTGTATAGATACGAGAGAGGTTCAAGTTCGAGGGCGATAATATGTAAGTCTACGGAAAAGGGAGAGTCGGGAGTTTATTTACATGCGGTATTTAGCATAATGCCGACGATAATCTATATGAGAGTTTACTGAACGTGGGAAATCAGTCGTTCAGGCCTTTTGCGATTATCCTGACGGGATGAGCGGAGAGACGATAAGAATTTTTACAATTCTTTAGTATAAGCTTATAATTATATAGTCTCTTATTTAACTTGCTCAACGAAAGCTAGATGTAATTGTTTTCTTCCGAATTGTGCAAAGTTGGAAATTGCTTAAATGAGTTTGCTGTACGTACAGTATGTACAATAAAGTTAATCGTCGTTTAATCATCTTTGATGCTATGCAATAAATTTATGAATCAATGTACATATTCAACAATCGTGATTTAAACATTTATTTGTTACCTGTATCGTATTAATTGTGGATTTTCGAAAGCGGATGTGATTATTGCTTTTTGCGGTAAACGGAAGCTGATAAAAGAATACTGTTCGTACACATATTACATAATGTTATATTTTTCGTTTTATATACCATAAACAATAATATTATTGATAAGTAAGAAATTTTTGACATAATAAAATTTACTTTATTTCAATGATATCAGTACACTGAGTTTATAGCATATTACATAAAAAGCTCGTAAAAAATTATCTAATCCACTTCTCAGATGTATTGTGCTACAATTCAGCTAATAAAAAGTTTCCATCGGGAAGTCGAACTTTGCTTAAGTACTTAGTCTCAAGTGCTGGTTTTCCACAGCAACGCAACTTCTACCAAGCTCATTAAATTGAAGGTTTTACAGCACATATATGACATCAAATTATTTCTTTTATATTTTTCTCAAGCATTACAAAGTAATTGCAATTAAAATGAAAAGTATATTTTTTAACGGTACATCAAAAGTATTAAAGCACGTACTTAGTAACATTTTTATTGCAAAGTCTTTGATAATATGTTTTTTTAAACGCAGTCCTGTTTTTCTAACCTTGCAGTATAATTTACGAAGTGTCATCTTTTACTAACTGAAATGACTGTGATAAATTCAAATGAAATGTCTCTTATGTGTCATATAAAGTGCTAATTTCGCTTAATTGCTTAAATAGATACAGTTTCGTAAACATTTTTGCGGTTATCCTGTACCATTTTTTGATGAGTATTAAAAATTTTATAAACATTAAACACTCAATCAATTTTTCTATTTTTATTCACGTATATGTATAACGAACATATTCCAATGATTATACACGTAAAAAAGATTCTGTCTACGAATGTTTTGTACGTAAAGACACTATGAAACATTTTATTTTTTGAGTTTTTGATTAAATGTTCTGAAAACCATGAAAATGTGCGAATAGACGCATTCAAAGCCATTCAATAAAGCTTCACTAGAACTCACGGAAAAAATTCTAATAGGAATTCCACAGTATAACTAGTTTAAACTTGATTCGAATACAACCAAATCTATTCAGAAATTCAAGCAATATATTCCTATACGTATGCGGATGTCAAAGTTCCAGTTTCTTGTTTGACGAAAAATGAAATGAGTAATCGCCAGAGAACCAGAATTTGCAATTTATTTAGGCATACAAATTGCGGAGTCTCGAGGGTCTGTACATAATTAACCTCCTCATCAGGCTTCAGACAAATCATTTAACACATGGTTCTCAATTATTCTTCAAATACTTTTACGCTAACTGATAAAAACTCAGATGACGTGTTTCACCGGTTATTCACTTATTAATTTTTTTGGGCCTCTCGAGGGGCATAAAGAGTTATGCCATAAAGGTGCTGATTGTTACGAGGCCGAAGAAAAATTTCCTATTCTTTGCTAATTAGCAATATGACCTGCTCTTTCGAATGGTCAGACTTATTTTTGCTAAAACACTCTTGAAAAAAAATATGGCGTGTTTTTCACGAAAAAAAGGGAAAAAATTTAGAAATTTTCAACTACTATATAAAAAATTTAGAATTTTCAAAAATATTTTAAATCATGATAAAAATTTTTCCGTAATATTTGAACATCGATTGCACTTTTTTGTAGTATTTTGAATTATTGTCATTGCATTTTCCTTATGAAAAAAATTCATAAAGTTGAAAATTTCTAAATATTTTAACTATTTTTCGTGAAAAACACGCCATATTTTTTTGCAGGAGTATTTTAACAAAAAGTCGGTATCACTATTCGAAGAACAGCTCAAAATACGTCAGATATGATCCTTTTCAAATTTTTTCAAACGTTTCTTTTAGTTGAAAAGAAGCCTTAAAAAAGTTGTTGAAAATTTGGGGTCTCGATCGTTAATGGGTTAATAAAGCAATATTTATTTGATTGAGTTGACAAAAAGTAAGACTGCAACGCAAATATAAACAAATAATTAAAACTTATTAACATTTCAAAAAAAGAAAACTTTTTATTTTCTTGAAAATTCAGTTGTTTTTTTTTTCGGTTTTTTGAGGCTTTACACTTTAAAAGTAGAATTTTAGTAGAATATATAAAAAAATTTTTAGGTTATTTTTAAAAACTTATATTCTAATCACGTTAAGAAGAAAAAGTGCATGTTGGTTTCCAAAAAACATTATGAAAAATCGACATCGGCAAGAATGAAATAAAAAAATATCGGATTTTGTTTCTAAATATCCACTTTATAAGAAAACAATATTTTAGGTTTACTGATATTTTCTAGCTTTCCAGATTTTACTTTTAATTTCCCTCAAAGTTAAAAGATCTGCAGAATTGCTCATATCCGTTTCAATGGATTTTCGTACCCATATATCATAATTTCAAAATCAATCTTGTGCTATGGCAACATTAAAGATGTAGACCGCAACCTCGTTTCAAAGCTTGAGCTTTATCCCACACCATAATAATTAAATTTAATTTAATGAGCTTAATTACTAGAGTAAATTTGATTTCGACAGGTAGATCCGACTGAACCATGTATTTTTAACTTTTTAAGCAAACATCTACTAATTCTTAAAGTAAATTCTACTCGTGATTTCCAAATGCACTCTTAATCATTCTTGTTCTTTTTATTCACCATAATAGCAGTTTTTGTTTTGTGTTGGAAAATCGTCATATCACTAATAATATAAACACCAATGCTCTAATATTTTATTAATTTCTAATATGTTAAGTGTAAAATTTAAAAAAATAATCTCGATAAATATTTGAATTTGTATGAACAAATATTGACTAACTGCGAGTATTTGTGACAATTAAAGAATGAACAACACAATAAGCTAAAAAAATAAAATAAAGTGAACCTTGTTACAATCTGATTTGCCAACGCGTTCTCAAGTTGCACTTGGTTATAAATACACAGTCGACCATATTCTTGGAATTTTATTAAAATAGAATTTTTAGGTACTTTAGTGTCCAAAATACTTATTCATGTCATCTTAATATGCTCTATGATTAATATTATTTTCGATAATTAAGTTATATTTAATTTGTTTCAAATTCAAAGTGAAATATTTGTTTTGTAAATTATCAAAAATTGAAACTCTTTTGCAATAATTGCTGTATTAATTAGTCATCTAGGTCAGTATATGAAACGTGCCATTCCACGTTTTGGAAAATTCTATCCTAAAAAATTTGTTGAATTGTCTTGAATAATGTATAAATTTCAAGAGTGCAAATTTTAATATACAATAATACATAGCTAAAGCATAATAATATACAGATCTAGAGAGCAAAACGAATAATCAAAGCTGCGCATATGGAGTGGATGACGAAAGATGAGAGATATCAACATCAATAGTGGTGAAAAACTACCATTACAAACCTCGTAAAAATGTAAACAGGACATTTGTCTTTGATTTACAAGCTTAAGGGGACATTCCAATGTGAACGCATAAGAGAAAAAAAAATATTCGTTCAATTATATGCAATAGTTCCCGAGAACAAAATGATTGAAAATATGCTTTTTTTATGCGTTCACATTGGAATGTCCCCTTAAAAAATATAGTTTTTCCATGGATAAAAAGAATTTAATTAGTTGTGCAAATGTGTTAGTGATTATATAGATAGCTAAGAACTAAGACACGAAATTAGAAGATCAAAGAGATAGGATCTATGTAAAAAATTAAAACACAGTTAAAAAGCCGTCTTAATATTTATAACGTTAAGTATATCTCTTTTGGCGTGAGTATGAGATTATAGTTGGAATATGGGTATTAGCTCATACCGACGGAATTTGATTGAACCTTTGATCGTTTATTCTTACGTTCATCATATATTTATCTTCAAAAGATAATACCGAACGGACTTTGTTCACTCGGCTTCTCACGATTCGGTAAGGATTGCTTCTTTTTCGAAAACTCTCTGTGTGGCACAGCGCCAGCTAAATTCCCTTTGCGCAGCAAGGCAGAGAGCGGAGAGGACGTGGGATACCGAGTGGAAGCTTCCATCCTCTGGTCTCTCGCGTCGGGGCCGAACGTTTGCTCGTTCGAGCTTCAGCTGGTGATGCTGTGTCGTCACCAGCCGTGAGCTCCTGCGGTTTATGCGTTCGTATATATACGCAGAGCCGAAGATCGAATACACAGGCTCACTCTCTGCTGCTGCTGCTGCTGCTCTCTGCTCTTGACGCCGAGCATATATACACACGCGCGCGCCAGTGTCTCTGTTTGCGCATGAACAGCGTGTTATTTAATTTTGCGCCAAAGCTAATGTTTGATTCATTTACGCGTCGAAAAATCTGTTGACTGGTCTCGGGTGTACAAAGGACTTTGAGCATAATACGGATAATTATGCAGCGGCTATAGTGTCTATTTTAATGTTTGATGAATTTTGTTGATTGAGGAGTTTTATTTCCGTGGGAAAGGAACAAGTTGAATAAAAATTTTGCTGAATTTCACTCGTACCCAGCTGTTTGTTTGATTTATTATAGTGGGTGCGAGATAAGAAAGAAAATATAAAAGAGAGACTAGAATTATTTTAGCATTGAATAAGTTACAAGACTTATATTATATACGCAATCGATATATCAACTAAATTAAACTTTAATAATAATTAATTTGGTGTGTATTCAATTATAATTTTTAAAAATCGTAAATAAACCCCTAAAAAATGAATAATAATTAATAACATCATACCTCTGACCTAAAAATGCTATTTTTAAATTTCCAATCTATTGAAATATCATTGATACAAATTTTGATAAATTGAAAATTGCTGTTTATAAAATAATAAAACCATGATTATTGAATCGATAAATCAGTATACAAATCTATGTTTTAAAGAGTTGCCTGTATGTATGACCTTTTTAAGCACGATAAATTATGTTCGCGAAACTTCTCTGAAAAGCGCTATAAGGAAAATCATTATTCTGCTGTGCGACGTACAAAAAGACGTTTCTTACAAGAAATTATTCGCTTTTTGTGTATTCATGCAAATTTAATTATTATTTCAATTTTTAAATCAATTAAGGGTAATATATGAAAGAATTGGATAAGAAACCGTTTGGTCAACCGTGTATTGAGATAGATAATGCTGATTTTTTCGTAACCTTTTTGAATTTATGAAATATTTTAAAAATTGATAGAACTAGTGTATGAGCACGTTCTTCTGACCCTATCCCAATTTGTATGCTACTCGAATAAAACATAAAACATAGAAAAAAAAATCGCAAAGAATTGAACATATGAGATTTTTTTTAATTTTTACTATTTTATTTTACTTTTTTAAAGTTAAACTATTTTTTTATACATCTGAACTGACTGCGTCATGTTTTAATTTTTTTTAAATATAGTAGTTGACTTGTTTTGAAAAACATTGATCTTGAGTTTGTGAGCTTCGCAGAATTGTTCACATTATTTGTATTATATTTTCTTAGATAATTATGTTTAATTTAATTAGATATTAATGTTTAATTTGCTATTATGAACATGTAATTTTAGATAGGCACAGAATTCGAAGGGCACATAATTAGGTTCATTATCGTCACAAAAGGAACAATTTTTTTTTATTTTTATCTTAACTTCTGGAAATTTTAATGTTTTTTATAAAAAAAATAGATCTATGTAAAGAAAAGATTGATAAATAAATGCAAATCCTTAGCAAATCAAGCCTAAGTAATAAAAACTTAATCTTCAACCACAAACAAGGAAACTTTCTTAAAGCGCAGTTAGAAATACAGATTCGTACCCTATGAAGCTACGAAATTTGTGTGTCGTCACCATCGCAACGCGGCACCTTTGAAGTGCTGGTGATGACGCCATCAAAGGACGTTCACTGTTTCAGTTCAGCTATAACTTGCAAGGAGAGTCCACACCCCGGGGATACGGATTTTGCTGAAACTTTGCATGAACATTCTTTGCCAAAAAATATGAGATATATGCCTCGGTGATAGTGCCAGTGGGTCTTAGAGGCCGAGTTAAGGCCCATTTTATTAAAATATATAAAAAAATCGTAGCTGTTTTAAAATCTTTATTGCAAGGCCAATATATATTATAGATAATTTTACAAGCAAGATGTCAAAAGTAAAGCTTTCATTTGCATCTTAGAACGAGTAATTAGCACTTTCCGTTCAATAGTTATGAGTAATTAAAAATTATGTTAATCATTTTATACTACTCAAGTTTTAAGGCCCAAAATCTGGTCAAGCTTTAGACAGATACAGTCTTCACAAGTTCAGATCTATTGGCCGATAAAAAATTACAATAATTTTACCGAAATAGTAACGGCGAATTTATGAATCTATTAAGGCAATTTTTACTTTTTGAATCCAAAAATATTGTTTGCAACTCGGGCGTGAGATTTCCGTCCTCGTGATAATCGCGCGACACTCGGGCCTGCTCCGCACATGCCCTCGTGCGCGGTGATCACGACTCGGGGCGCAAAATTCCATTTCACGCCCTAGGTACAAAAACTGCTATATCGTTCATTCTTGATAATTTACTTGATAATATAACAAGAACTTTTCACTACGCTGTACTATAGATTTTAAGTGGTATCAAAATTTACTGTAAAATATAAGAGTTGTGTGATAAAGCCTATATTGTACTGAATTCTAGTTAATTTTTACCAACTATAGCAGTGTAATTTTTATTGATGCGTGATCGAGAGTAATGCACGAAGTTGTACTACACTCTGTACTCTTCACTCTATATCCGAACGCAAACACGTGTTAGGCGCCATAACCTGAAATCCTATCTTTGTCGCTTTGACAGCCTAAATAAATATAAATGAAATCAATTTAGGGGAATCATCAATTTTCTTAAATACACACTAATTGGTTATTAATAATTTTCTTGATATTTCCATTATAAATTAAAATTTAATGATTTTGCCGGGTGAAAACATTAACGATGCAACGTTCAGTATATATATATGCTTGCAGCGCATTCGCATGGTAGAATAAACAGACTAACAGGGACTCCCGATAATTATTTCCTAAAAATACAAATCGAACATTCGAGTCGCAGTTACCTGCGCTCAGCACTGCAAATTCGAGGGTGAACTTCGAGAGTTCGATTTCAATCAACTTTTCACTCGTTGTACAAATACAATTTTCATACCATGACCCTTCTATTCCCATAACGCTAGACTCGCATTTCATTCAATTCCATTGTGAATTGAGATTGAATTTTCTTTTTATGGCCAAATTTTTCTCCCTTAAACAGCTGCGCGCACAGAGCAATATGAACTCCTCTCGTCGTCCCGATCTTCCCTTTTCTCTCATTTTCATTTTTTTTTTTTTTTTTGCTGAAGAGGTATGTATTCGTTGTGGAGTCTCCTTTAAGTCCTCGGATCGATGTGTGTGCGGGCGGCTGAAGGAATCGGTGCCTCGCGGCGCGCGTGGATTTTGTAAGCGCGCCGGCGCTCTCCCGGTCAATGGTCCCCTCGCTACTCCACACCACGACTTCAAGTTGTGCTAGAGAACACCAAGTAGGTACCTACAGACACCCACCCACGCACACACGCACACACGCACACACACACTGCACGCATACACGTGGCGCTCGTTCTGTGTTGGCGCTCTCATGATTCGACAAAGCACTCGGGCAAAATTTCTAACGATAGAGTTGCTTTTGCTTTTCCGTGGGAAACGCCCGGGCTTTTCCTTGGCCAAAGTTTTCGAATGTCTCTCTCTCTCTCTCTCTCTCTCTGTCTCTCTCTTTTCTCGGTAATAAGGCCTTTCTTGTCGGGCGGCGCGACGCGCATAAATTTACCGACATTTTGAATGGTAATTAATTGCGCGGCGAAATGCTTTGGGCAATGTAAATTAATGCTAACGGAAATAAATGAGTTTAACGGGAGCGAAATGAGTGGAAGAGCTTTTAGTTGGACTTGCAGGTATCATCTTTCACGAGCTTTGAGCTGTGTGTTTCGTGAGCAGCACGTCACTCTCGGAGTTTCTTTTACTTACTCGGGCGCACTGAACTTTCTAACAACTATCTAAGGAAAATAGATTTATGAGCAATTATTGCACACAATATAATTCCATGAGTGCAATTTAATTCAATTAATAAAAATATATACAATCTTAAGTTCGTTTTACAGCGATCAATAGAAAATTGCATTAGAACGAATTAATTGAAATAAATAATATTCGTGTTCAATTAGCTCCACTGGAAATACAACTCGAATTATTTGTGTCATAAACGTACAAACACGAGTAATTTATTTATTACTATTGACTAAATGTTATCAAACGGATAGTATGTAATTGACAGTATTAGCTAAATGTTGCTATAGTAACAGGTATTGTATTGTTCACCGCCTTAGATATACTTACGCTTTTAAAATATAAATTTATAATGAACCATTTATTTTCAATTTAAAAGAACTTTTCAATTTAATACAATATTCTGTTTAGTTAAATTGTACCAGTAATTCGAAATCTGGATAAAAATGATATTTTAATCAAATTAAAAACGATGAACATTTTAAGTAAATTTTTAAATTAAACGAAAATTTTGCACAATGAGTATAAACAATTATTTATTATGTAACAATTTTCACCAGATGTTACGTTTCTAGCTTTTACTTACATGGTACATAGAACCCAAGCGAGTATCGATCGCATACGTGGCTTTTTCGTAAAATCCTTTTAAGCCGTGGTTGGCTTAATAAGACGTGGATGATGTATATATATTTAATTAAATAAATATTATTAAAGTCATATCTAAGATAATATTATAAATTTTATATTATATTAAGTTAAATATTATTAGTAATATCTTTAATAAAGTCTTGCACGTTAAACAATTTAATGTAATATAGAATTTTATTTTCGAAATATGTTATTTAATAATTTTAATAAGCAAACGGACTTGTAAATGTAAAATTTTATCTGGAATACGTATTTGAACATTTATACTTCGTCTGGAAAAACAGAAATTTTCTGGGAAAAATAAAATTTTTTCAATAATCTTACAACTTGCTTTGTTAAAATAAAAAAGAATATTCATTAAACTGAAATTTCGATAGTGATATGAATTATGTGCGCCGGCTATTTTAAAATAATGGTAAGTTTATTGAAATATAAATACTGTAACAGGAAATATTGTATAATTCCTTCAGTAAATATTATTATAGATCTCAAGGCTCAATATAATTTAATCTTCTTAAAAGATAAAAATAATGTGGAGACTTTAAATATATTGTACAAAGTGCATTATCTGAGTACATGTAACTTAGCATGTATTATTTTTCTATTCAATTTACGTTGCATATCATTTCATAAATTGAATTGTTTTTCTTAAATTTCGTTTCGATTATGAAATGTTACAAAATAATAAGGTTTAAATAAATTACTGACATATTCGGAATTGAGTTAGGATTATTGGTTTGCTTTTAATTAACTGCTCATTTTTAATCAAGTAATTACATATTGCAAGTTTAATTACATTTACTCTGTATTCAAATGAACATTCGAGGGAAACAACAGCTGCTAACACAATGCGAATTGACATTCAATTTTAACCATGGAAGTATCTAAATAGAGGATATACATACGCCATGGATTATGCTTAAATACCAATTGATATTGCTCTGACGGTGTTTGTTTCAATCACGTGCATTCAATAGCATTTTAATATTTATGGCATTGTGTTGCGAATGAATAACGCGTACAATGTGCGTAATGGTATTTAAATAAACAAACCGGTTCTGTCTTCAAAAATAGATGTCCAAGATCTTATTACACATTATACTCTTTCGATGTGAGAATAGATCGCTGATTATTGTTTATTTAATTTAAGCTTTTTTTTTTTATAAAAACCATCTTTTATCTACTATTAAAGCAAGTTTTTACTTTCGAGTGCCGAGACTCGACTCGAACTTTTTCTAAATTAAAAATGTATACGTAATCTATTCAACTCATCTGTTACTACTGAAATATTAATATAGGATTAAGTAGATATAGCATTAGTTGAAAAGGCCGAAAAAACACAATTTCATGTTTAGGTTGAAAAAATAAATATTTAAGACCTCGAGAAATCTCAAGTAAATGTATTTTTTAAATTTAGTTCGTTAAAAAAATATTGAATCAGTGAAAATAATGAGAAACAGAAATAAGGTTACGTAATCGAAATTCCATGTAAATTGCGTAACGTTCGAGAACATGCGCAATGTACAACAACGTCCGATGATATTTCTAAAACAATTTAGTAGAAACAGTGAACGACGATTAAATACCTGCTGTTACATTGTCACAATGCGTTAGACTGTAAAATACGACAGCGTTCCTCGAAGCGTTGTAGAAAAATAATACGATTAAATTTTCAAAAAGAAAACCTTTTAATATAAATTTTGTATACGTCGCTGCACACCGTATCGCAGCTTTACAGTAAAATAAAGCAAAGCGTTCAGTCGTAAATAAAAAAAAAATACATAACAATACACACAGTTCGCTCTCAATAAAAGATTTTAGAATCAAAAGGTAAGAATTGCAAGAATTCCCGTATATACGTATCAGCAGCAGTTGTTCCCGCGTGCGCAAAGAACTCGGAACAAAAAGGAAATAGCGTATAATATAAAAAGGAAAAAGACACGCCTTGCGAAGCTGTGCAAAGGCATTTCGCGCATAACTTTAGACGACACTGGAAGGCACATCCGTTGAAAAGCATCTTATTCGGAGACATTCTATTGTACGCGCACGACTAGAGAGCAACCCAAGCGAATATACTCCAAAAACTTTGCCTCGCATATCCGTATAATCGACCATTCTTTTTATTATTTAGTATCCAAGGCTCCTCGAAGCCTCCAAAATACCGGATCAAAACGGGTTCGAAAAACCGAAAATGGGGTTCTCGATCGGCTGGAAAAACAGCCGAAACTACAAACCCACATACACACTCACACGCACACACATACCTACACACACACACACAGAGAGAGAGAGAGAGAGAGAGAGAGACGGTCTCCACCGTGCGCATCCTCCGTATCGCACGGGAACCCCCCTTCCGTTTCCTACCGCGTTTTTTTCTCTCTCTCTCTCTCTCCTCCTGCTCATCTCGTTCTCTCCCGCACTTGATTCCCCCAACGGCTCGCGCTTATAGTCCCCAAAGCCTATACACGACGAGGGGGAGAACACTGTGCCGAGGCTACACGCGACTGATCGTCGGAATGCATCGCAGTGCGAGAGCTGAATATATATATCTATATATATATATATACATCTATATATATATATATATCTATAGACGAGAGAGAGAGAGAGAGAGAAAGAGCGTAGAGCGATGCAGGTTGAACGAACGGACGATCGAGCGAATCTCGGTATATAGTTTAGACAGCCAGAGAGACAGAGAAAGAGAGAGAGAGGAGAGAGCAAGCGAGAGAGAGAGAGAGAGAGAGGAGAGGAGAGTAGGTGGCGGTAGAGGCGCGCGCGGGATGAGGTAGGCTTCATTTTAGCCCCCGTGGACTCTGAGAGAGAGAGAGAGAGAGAGAGCGATCGATATATTCGCTCTGTGCGTGTATTTGTGTGGGTGTGTGTGTGTG
>UELU01100183.1:0-13888 GCA_900490025.1 Megastigmus dorsalis
TTGGTAGTCGAAATGCTCAAAAACTATGAGAAATTGGGCTGTTTGATGAGTTACAAGTTGCATTTTCTCGATTCGCATCTTGATAACTTCCCACAAAATCTTAGGGATTACAGCGAAGAACAAGGAGAATGCTTTCATCAAGATATGAAGGAAATGGAAAGACGTTATCAGGGTAGGTGGAATGCACATATGATGGCTGACTACTGTTGGACATTAAAAAGAGAGAACACTGACAATAGTAAAAAGCGCAAACGCAATCCACTTCACAGGTCATTTGAGGATAAAAGAGTAAGGAAGAGCAGATTGTCTTAGGTTATGGAGTTATCGGGTTATGGGATAATCGGATTCGGATTCGTCCTTGATGACAGATTGATACACATTCGTATTTACACGACAGGCTCCAGGCGGTGGTCGATGCGGGTAGCTCAACATCCGAATGGCTTAAGGTCATGGCTGGCGTGCCCCACGGAAGCGTTCTCGGCCCCCTTCTTTTCATAGTCTTCATAAACGACCTGCCTTCGGTGAGAATTTCACGTCACATGATCTTCGCTGATGACACCCAAATTTACCACTCCTTCCCACCATCCAGTCTGCGTGAGGGTATTGCGTCGTTCACGCGTGACGCTCAAGCTGTCGCTTCCTGGGCTGCTAAAAACGACCTTTCTCTTTACCCAAGGTAATGCTCTTGGGTAGCGAGGCCTTTATCTCTCGCATTGACCTTGAGAGCATTCGCAATGTTCAAATTCTCGGGGTTCCTATTCCATACGCTACTCTCATAAAGAACCTTGGTGTCCTCATTACCCCCACTCTCAACTGGGCGCCCCACGTTAACAAAATCGTAGGTCGTGTCTTCGGCACCCTACGCTCCCTACGGCACTACCGCCATTCTCTTTCATTTTCACTCAAAAAGAGCCTGGTTGAGAGCTTGGTTTTTCCCCATCTTGATTACGCCTGTGCTGTCTATAACGACTTAGACAAAACTCGCAACACCAGGATTCAGCGAGCACTTAATGCGTGTGTGCGCTTCGTGTGTGGTAATGTCCCTCGTTGCGGACATGTCACCCCACACCGCATTAGCCTGGGCTGGCTCGCTGCTGTCAGACGCCGTGAGCTCTTCATAGGCTCATTGGCGTTCAAAATCTTGGCGTATAGCAACCCAGAATACCTTATAACGATATTTACAATAAAATATGACTAAAAATATAAACTAGGAATTTATGTACACCTATCTAACACTTCACGCAAAGCATTATCGTGTGGAAGTGGATTCAGTCTTAATCTAGCATCCTGCGCAACTCTCTGACGCCACTGCGAGACTTCACTGGCCACCAGCTTAGTACGCACCAAGAGTTTGAATCGCTGGAGATACTTGAGATCAAACGTTATTTCGTGCTCTTTGAGGGAGTTAATAAATTTAGACGCTGTGATGGTA
Organism: Megastigmus dorsalis; assembly: GCA_900490025.1. Lineage (NCBI taxonomy): Eukaryota > Metazoa > Arthropoda > Insecta > Hymenoptera > Megastigmidae > Megastigmus > Megastigmus dorsalis. The sequence goes on from UELU01100183.1 coordinate 1,433, forward strand.
AATGATTCCTCAAGAATTCTAGTACGTGGTACAGAGTATCCCAATGGTTCAGGAATAAAGCGAGGCGAGATTCAGAATGATCTACATGCAAAGTAAAAAGGTTCACCCGACGAAAAAACTGCGAAAGCCAGCGAAGCCAGCAACAGCAAATAGATGCGCGTATCGTCTGCATAAATTCCAAGCTTTGTAAATTTAAGAACACGAGGAAGATCATTAATAAAAATTGCAAAAAGCAGTGGGACAAGGACACTACCCTGTGGTACCCCTGTGAAGATATCAATAGGATCAGATAATGACCCACTCTCACGTCTAACCGCCTGAGAGCGACCCGTCTTGAATCAAGTTCAAGATTGTGCTCAAGAAGAAGATTCTAGAATTCGAAGTCGGAGTCAGGGTGCTTCATGTGCATTGGGAAGTTAAAATCACCCGTGATCATAAGATCAGAGTACTGCGGTAGTAAGTTACAAAGGGTATGAAATAAAGCAGTAGGATAAGTACCTTAAGGGCGACGATACACAACAACGATTAAAATTTTAATAGTCTCATGTTTTACTTCAACCATTACATATTCCGGACTATTATCAAATTGATAATTAGAACTGCAGATTAGTAACACTCACGAACATAAAGCAAAACACCACCACCTTGTTTACCGATCCGATCCTGGCACAAGGGTTATAACCTGCAAGTGTAAAGGGCGCGTTCGATATATTAGGTGAGAGAAAAGAAATGATAGCATCATACATGTGTTTATCCGCAAGAAAAAACTCAAGATCGTTGAGTTATTTCTTCAACTCGAGAGAGAGAGAGAGAGAGAGAGAGAGAAAGAGAGGGGGAGAGAGACAGAGGGAGGGAGAGAGAGAGAGAGAGAAAGAGAGGGGGAGAGAGACAGAGGGAGGGAGAGAGAGAGAAACACAAATAATGAAATATCGTTATACATTAATTTTTTTCGGTAGCAGAAGACTAACAGAAAAATGGTAGCAAGTGCGTATACAAATAACTTGATAACAACATTCAAAAAATGTCTTAGAATATAGAGCTTTATTTACTGAGAAAAAAAATTATAAATGATCTTTACTATAATATCCTATGTATGTGTAGAATTCAGTGCACAATTTTTTTCGTGTAATATTAGAAAAAAATAGCTGTGTTGAGCTTTCAGTGTGTGCAGTTTTTTATGGTGTAAAGTTTTCGTATGTGTTTAATTTCTCAGTGAAGGGTTTGTATTGTGCTGAGTATGCGCGTGTAGAATTTTTTGTTGTACAATTTAAGGTAAAAAGAATTGTGTACAGTTTACATGGGTGTAGAATATACGTGTGCAGAATATGCGTGTGTAGAGTTTTCCGTAGTTTTCCAGTGTAGTATTTTTTCATGTTACTTTACAAAAACAATGTGTAGAGATTTCTTATATATAATATCCTTGTGTAAAATATTTCTGTGTTGAATAATATTTTTGTGAACAATATAGAATAATGTAGAATAGGTGTGGTGTCCACGGTAGGAGTAGCTAGAAGAATTTGTTACTTGAGAAGCATCATCATTTACGAAATCTTTAAAACGAAAGATGTAGTATTCTCTCTCTCTCTCTCTCTCTCTCTCTCTCTCTCTCTCTCTTTCTCTTATTTAATAAACTTTTTGATCTACTTAATGATAGAATGATAGATATTCATAACTTTGAGCAGTATAATAACCATGATATTTAAATAGTAATTGTTACTTCAAGGATGGGAAATTAGACGAGAGCGCTTATTGCACTGAAAAGTCATCGAGTGCAACGCGAATGCTACGCGCTTACACCAGGGTGTATTAGATTCGACGGCCGAGATAAATACATTATCTTTTGTTACAGTGCGACAAAAGTTTTTTCGTGGATCTCGCTTTATGATTTCAAGTAGAATTTTATTGCACTTTGTAAAATAGAGAATCATAGCATTAATGAGTGTAGATTATTAGGTCCAGAGCTTGTGATCGCAAGGCATGAGAGTCTGGAGACCCGTGTTAATTTCAATGCACGTAAAACAAACATTATTTTTTCACCCAGGAGATAAACTAGCATTTTATGCATCTAAAAAATAAGGCCTAAAATGTAATCTTCCGCTTTCTGAATTAATAATAATAATTAAAATTATTGACTAATATCAACAATTTGACTAGCAAAACTTCATGAAACAAATTATTCTTCGATATGAATCCGTGATATTTCATTTCGAATTAAATTAATTTCTAAAATATTGATTAATTACGTGTACGAATTAGTTGGCGTTATTTTTTCTCAATATATCAGATAATGTGTACAAATTACATTATTGTTTCATCGAAATAATATTGAATTTAATTAATTAAATCCAGTAAAGAATTAATTCATTTAGTATTTAATTCATCTTAGATTCAAAAGAACTGATATCCATTTATGTACAAGTTAAGAAAGTTTTTGGCTGTTACTATGAGCAATCTTAGATTTAAATGATTTTATAATTCATATCAACTTATTAAATGTACGTTTGTATTTAGATAGCTGCATTATAATAAATAAAAAGTAGTTTCCGCGAAGAGCTAGACGTTATTTTAAAATATCGAATTGACTATAAACTATCAACAATACAGTCGGCTGGTCGAACTTTTTTCGCAAAAGTCGCAACAGCAGATTGACGGCGCGTGGAGAGAGACCGCGCAGCGGCAGCCGACGCACGGCCGGCGAGAAGATACTCGGCGGGCTGCCCCATTCCGCCCGCCTGACGCTAACCCTCCTGCTATAGCTCTCTTCTACTTGGTCCGCTCGGTTAATTTTCAATCGATGATTACTGAATGAATATTGATCGGATCGAAAAGTTGCAATAGGATTTTTTTCTTAGAATTTTCCGCTCTATCCAATGTCGTAGAGCCTGTCCTACTTCCCTTTAACACCTTTTATAATTAAAAACATAAGTAATACATTTATACCGTTACATCAGTTATACCTACATTATTTTTCATTCTTTTAGTAAATTTAAAGCTCCGCCACCTGACAAACATTATGGGAGAGGACGTGACTGGAATGTTGACTTGATTCCTAAATTTTTAATGGCTAATGGATTGCTGGTAAAATTGTTAATTCATACAGGAGTCACTCGTTACTTGGAATTTAAATGTGTAGAAGGATCCTATGTTTATAAGTCAGGAAAAATTTCAAAAGTACCAATTGATCAACAAGAGGCATTGTCAAGCGATTTGATGGGTATATTTGAAAAAAGGCGGTTTAAAAACTTCTTAGTATGGGTGCAAAATATGCAAGAAGATGATCCAAAAACGTGGGATGGTTTTGACCCTTTCAAGAGTCCCATGAGTGCGCTGTACAGCAAATTTAATTTAGATAAGAACACTCAAGATTTTACGGGGCATGCACTTGCACTTTATAGGTAAGCAAAGCTTTATTGTTTGTTACTTCTTTACATTTATAAAATATATGAGAATTTATGAAATTATTTAAACTTGTCAAAACTCAACATTCAATGGAATAAATTTATTACTTAATTTAACTTTTATACAATTTAATAATAAATACTACAAGCAGATAACAGCGGCACCCATGGGTTTTTGCAAAACCCCTGGTTTGCGTTATTTTATACAAGAGATGTGTGGATAACTGTTTTTTAATTATCAACCATAATAAAATTGACTACATTGGAAACTTTTAATACTTATCATCCGTCATAAAGCCAACCAAAAACTTAGTTTTTTGGACGTCGAGTGTATAAAAACACACAATAATTCGATTACTACTAATTGGTATCGCAAGCCAACTGCCTCGGATAGATACATTAATTTCTTTTTACATAATCTAATACCACAAAAAATAGCTATTATCTGTAATTTGGTTGACAAAATTTGCAAATTATCCGCTCCAAAATTTCACGTTAATACTATAAACTTGGTTAAAAAATTCTTATTAGCAAGCGACTCCGATTACTTTTATACAAAAAGATATTAGTAAAAGGATTCATTTTTCAATGATAACAAAAATTCCATAGTACAAAACTAAAAAAAAACATTTCCGAAATGTAACATAGTTCTTCCATTTGTAAAACACCTTACCTATCATAAACCGCATCCTACATAAGTAGTTATGGATCCACTATGGCCTTTCATAACAAACTTGACCTTGACTGCGTAGAGTGTCAGTGCCAGTTGCTGACAAGGGATAGTGGGTCCGATGCTCTCTCTTTCTCACACACTGACACATATCGTGGAGGATGACTCACAGTCCATCTACCGTCTGCGCATCGCATCTCTCTCTGTCTCTCTCTCTCTCTCTCTCTCTCTCTCTCTCTCTCCCTCTCACACACACACAAGTGCGAACGCGAATGCAAGTATCAAGTCGAAGTCGAGCAGCGTGAGCGAGAGCGAACGTGTAAAAGAGAAAGAGGGAGAGACTGAAGAGCGAGCAAGCGCGAGAACTAGCACACGCGCGCGAGGAGAGCTGATGCTCCCACCCGAACACTCGCCGCCTGCCCCTCTACTCCACGGCACTAATAACAGCGACTTCTTCGGCCAATGTGCGGCGGGTTGCCGATGTACAGGAGACCTCTCCTGTTTGCACCTCTACGCCGGCCAGGATCGACATGAAGAGTAGCGTCTCCGGTATCTCCGCCGTACACACGTGTATATCATCGACCATGGTCGATCTGATTGGCGCGCAATTTGAACTAATTGGTAGAACATTAGCCGATTTTCAGTCTCGGATTGAGAGGAGAGTCGATAGCGTTGCTTTAAATCTTCCGACTGACACACCAGCAGTGACTCAGCTGGTAAGTGATCTTTGCGCACAAGTCTCCTCTCTTGAGCGAAAATTGGACTTGCAGGCAACCCAGCTGGAGGGCCCAGGCGGATGACGTCGCGCTTTTAACAAAACGATCTAGTGGTAATTTAATTAATAATGACGCATATGATAATGTAAATAACGAGTCGCAGGTTTTTGTCTGTTTAGGCTCCGGGACCAAATCTGCACCATCTCGCCGCTCCCTTCGGGAGAACTGTACCGCGGGTAGTACCGATGGTGATGAGTGCTGTGAACTGCTAATAAATGGTATTGTTCATGATGATTGTCTAGATGTTAATCTTGAAAATGTTGCGTTTGCAGCACTCAGCACTGTCCCCCCTACTCTTGAGAGGTTCGCCTCGCCAGCAAGAAGCGTGTTTTTGACATTTTACGCGCAAAGCGCTCTCACTCCAACAACTACCTCACTACCAATGATATCAAGTCCTCTCCTCTTGGCTCTGAGTCTGTGAGCCGCTTGCCATATCGTAAGATCTACATCAACGAATTGTTACAACCGGAAGTATACAGAGAATTTTTAAGCTTAAAACAAGTAGCGTCTACTCTTGGCTTCAGATACGTCTGGCATAGTGGCGGCAGATTCTTGGTCAAGAGGAAGGGTGGTGAGCGTTTGCAGACATTTGCCTCCGCTGCGGACCTGCGGGTGATTGCCGATGCCTACTGCAGAGGGCATGGGCGCTCCATTCCTCAAAATCCTGTTGAGATGGGGAGCGGCCATCCCAATACTAGTGGCGCGGCTGTTAATTCCGCATGACTCCAGCGGGGAGTTGCTGGTGTGGTGAAGGCTTTCTCAACGTGAATTCTATTAGGGCTCACGTTGAGCAAGTCCGTCAATTTCTTCGGGATAATCCGTCCTATCATCTGTTCGGGATCGCCGAGTCGTGGCTTGGCCCAGTTGTCGATGATCGACTCATTGAGATCGATGGGTTCGGGTTTAGTGTATTACGTCAGGATCGAAATGTTAATGGTGGTGGTGTTACCCTTTATATACGTACTAATTATAAGGCCAAAGTACTTGCTTAATCCAACAGCACTGGACCTCGTAGGCCAAGCATTCCCGAATTTATATTTTGTGAGGTGCAAAAGGGTAACACTCCACCAATCATTGTCGGTGTTATTTACCGCCCACCCAAAGTAGCTTTTAATAGTGATCCTGACTTTCTTAGTTCGTTTAGAGACCTTAGTGATAATTACAGTCACAAGCTAATTATGGGTGATCTGAATGCCGATCTGTTGTCGGCGACTGGTGATTCTGAGTTCGTACAGCGCTTAGCTGACGAGCTCTCAATTAAGATCATCCAGCATGACTCGACGCATCATACCGACGCATCTCACAAGTGGATTGACATAATGTTTGTGGACGAAAACGATACAGTACTCGACTATGGGAACAGTCTAGCGCCCTTTCGCAGCAGGCACAATATCATTGATGCTACCATCGATATTCAATTGGTATCTCCTCCCAAAGAAACTTTTAGTTTTCGAAATTATAATAATATTAACTCGGTTGAGCTCAGTGAGTTCTTGTGCCGCTGTGATTGGTCGTTGCTCTCTCAAAATACCTTAGATTCTGACTTTGACATCAATGGGGCGCTTGAATGCCTTAGTGTCAATCTATTGGAGGCTATAAATGAACTTGCACCGTTGAAAACTGTAACTCCTCGTAGAGGAAACGCTCCATGGATTGGGACTGAGCTTCAGCTACTCATCAACAAACGCAATGCCACGCACAGACGGTATAAAAGGACTGGGAGTGCCGCTCTACTGGACGAATTTCTTCACTTGCGCAATGAGGTCGAGATGCGCATGGATCAAGAGCGTACCTCCTTTCTTAGTAACCAGCTTTTTGATGCTCTTGATCATGGGAAGGATATTTGGAGTGAAATGCGTCATCTTGGCCTCTTGCCTAAGAGCAAGGAGGAGCTACATGGTTTCACCCCGGACGAGCTCAACGCACACTTTGCGGGGGTGTCAATCTCGCCTAATGAGGACATAGATAGCGTACTAAACATCATACAGTCTGCATCTGATGATGGTTTTGCATTTCATCCAGCTACTTTACCAGATGTAGTTCTCGCCATGTCTCACTTTACATCTCAGGTGAGGGGTGTAGATGACATACCGCATAGTGTTGCGGTGAAGTCTCTGGCAGTGTTGGGGAATTATATAGTCCGTTTATTTAATTCCTCCTTTGCTCAGGGAGTCTTCCCGAGTGCTTGGAAACGGGCGTAGTTAGTGGCCTTAAAAAAGATTTCGACCCCATCTTTAACTTTTGACTTTCGTCCTATTGCCTTACTGTGCTTCCTCTCCAAGGTACTCGAGAAGATTGCACACTCCCAAATCACCAACTATCTCTCCAGGACCGGCATTCTCGATCCTTTACAAGCAGGGTTCAGACAGCATCACAGTACCCAGAGAGCCCTGCTTAAGCTGACTGACGACATGCGAATAGGCATTGACAGAAGGATGATTACCTTGCTGTTACTCTTCGACTTCAGCAAGGCGTTTGACACCATGTCTCCTTCGAGACTGTTGAGTAAACTGCGCGATCTCGGGTTCTCGAGGTCTGCACTCCTGTGGATTAAATCGTATTTACAAGGTCGTACTCAACGCGTATTATCTAGAAATGGTTGTTCCTCGTGGGTTGAGACAAATTTGGGTGTGTCACAGGGGTCGGTCCTCGGGCCTTCACTCTTCAGTCTCTATATCAATGACCTTAAAGACCTCTTTGATCGTGGGACGGTCAAGCACATAGTATATTCTGATGACCTCCAAATTTACATTCAAACACCTGCAGATAAAATTCTGGAGGGAGTAGCTTGCCTGTCTGATGCGTCACGATTGGTGTTCGAGTGGGCCAAGCGTTTGTCTCTTCGTCTCAACTCTGGCAAGCTAAAGCAATTTTGTTTGGTTCTCGTAAATATGTAAATAATTTGCTTACAATGGGTTTGCCGGGCGTTGATATGGGGGGAGGAGCGCTCGTGCCTTTCTCCAGCATGGTCGTGAGTCTCGGTGTTACATTAGATAGTAAATTAACGTGGAAACCGCAGTTCGATAGTGTAACTAAAAAGTAAATAAAGCCCTTTATAGCCTGCGGTTTATAAGAGCATGTACCACCGAGACTTTGCGCGGAAGGCTGGTTGAAGCTTTAGTCTTACCCCATCTTGACTACTGCGCTGTAGTGTGTGTTGACGCGTCCGACGAGCAGAGAATACGACTATAGAGACTTAATAATGCATGTGTGCGATTCATATACGGTGTTAGGAGGGATGAGCACATCACCCCCTCTAGAAAGCAACTGGGCTGGCTGCGCGTTGACAGTCGGAGGATATATTTTGCCGCCATCCTTATATATAAAATCCTTCGGCTTAATGAGCCAACTTATTTAGCGGCATTTTTCCACAAACACCAGTCTAGGAGCACTAGCAGGGGTGTCGCTCAAGAACTCTCAGTGCCAAAAGTGCACACGGAAACTGGTATGCGATCTTTTCAGGTTCAATGTGCGCGCTTTCGGAACTCTCTACCAGGCAATCTGCGCAACCTTCCATCTTTACGCGGATTTAAGTCGGCGGTCCAAAAATATCTCCTTGAAATCGATTCTTAGTCACGCAGAGACTAAACCTGCGATAATCTTAGGAACATTAGGAAAAAAAAAAAAAAAATACTGACTTACACTACGCACTAGGGACAAACAGATGAGTTTATGTTAACTTATTTCGTTTTGTCCCATATACAATGTTTTAAAAGTGTGAGTGTGATATGAATGATTGGATTGAGTAAATGTTTCTTTTTAATTTTAAATGTTTTATAAGATAGATATCGACTGCTTTGTAATTTTGTTTATTTGTATTTTTAATCTAAAACGCTCTGTGATATTACATATAAGGTTTGAGACATATTTTAAGGCTAATTTTGAGACTGATCAAGTTATTGTGCCTGTGATATCATAGAAAGACTGAATGCAATTTCCTATAAGACTGCACGGAAAAAATACTGAGGGAACTGCCGCGCCAGGAGCGGTGTAGCAGCACCACTAGCAGTAGCGAGCATCGGCTACTCTATTTGTGGGGTAATGGTTAACCCACTCATGTACGGAGAGTTGAGATAATTTCTTTTCGATTAATTATCTCGAAACTTTACACTCATCGAAATCGAATGAAAAATCATTTCTAATGTAAAATTTTACGCTCTTTCAATTGGCGTAAACCATTTTGTTCTAGTCTAAGCCGTTCTCGAGATATAAGTAAATTAGACTTTGAAACTCTGTTTTCGCATAGATCCTCTGGACCTAGGAAGCGGCAAATTTGAAAATCGGTTCTTTCGACCCCGATTTACCTAATAACCAAAATGCAGTCGTTTCTATATCGATTTCCATTTCATTTGTATTTTGCATCTTGTTACTGTACTATATGTATCTTGTTTATGATACTATAGCATGGGCGAATGGTTCTCCCAAAAAAAGTGATCTGCTCTCCTGTTTGAAGGGCAAACAGCTCGCCGTACGTGTTGACTAACAACAACACCAGTTGGGGGACCCGCTCCCCCAATGTTTTTTCCGTGTGATAAAGCGTATTATTGTAAAAGTTTATTGTTACATAATCGATTGTTATATAATTTTTGTATACTTATAAAAATAAAAGAATATCTATCTATCTATCTCTGTCTCTGTCTCTCTGTCTCTCTATTTCTTTGTCTCTCTCTCTCTCTCTCTTTCTCGCTCTCTCTCTCTCTCTCTTTCTCGCTCTCTCTCTCTCTCTCTCTCTCTCTCTCATAGATTTTAAAGTCTGAATTTTATAATGCATTTTTTTCGGCGAATATGCAATGCATTTTTCTCTCTCTCTCTCTCTACTCTTCGGCGTATGTGCCACGTTTCTCGCTCTCTTTCTCTTGTTCTTTGTTTATTTTGTTAATAATTGTTGTTACTTACTTTTGCACTTGGCAATATACGGTTCAATTGAACCATGCCGATAATATCGTTTGACTTGTTTAATATTAAACACAGATACACCTTGGACACACTCATCCAACACTGTCAAAAGAATAATGCCAAGATTTGTGGTTATTCCTATTATAAAAAGTTACCGGACAAAATAAACACTTGTCTCCTCTTCGGAGGCCTGGTTTAACTATTTTCAAAATAGGGCGCGGTCTTTTTAATACACGTGCCGTAACACTATCGTTTGACTGAGTTGAAAAAATGCAACCACAAACGAATTTTAGATCTTTAATACATTTCAGACACACCGAACCAGTACAGCAAAAAACAATATCGCCACGGTGATGAATAGTGTTTCGGTAATATTATACAAGAGAATTCACACAGCTGTTGACTCTACTACACTGGTGACTTGTTTTACATTAACTTTAATCTTCGACACTACACTCGAAACTGATTCCCCAACGATGTTTCGGCCCGACCGTGGTACTTCGTTACAGTAGGTTACAGGACGACTGACAGCTCAAGAGCATCTTGTAAAATTTTCTAGCCTCATGTTTAGCGTCAGCATTTTTTGAATAAAGTCAATTCTCGTGCGGACGAGAGAGAGAGAGAGTATAGGGTGTCTCGGGACTTTCCTTCGATCTCCACGTGCGAATGACATCATACAAAATACTCGTGCGAGACAGATAATAACATTGTTGTTGTTAGTACGTATATGCGCATAAAAAGTGAAAAAATAAAGAAAATTAGCTCATGAATGAAACTCTTCAGAAAAATTAAAAGAATGTAATAAGAACAATTTAAGTATTTTGCCCCGATTATACTGCCTTTAATAAAAGAAAAAGTGTTAACAAGAAAAAGAAAGCGAGGCAGTCTCTTGGATAACTATGGCGATGTCGTCTACTTGCGCTCCAAGATGGTGAGTGGAAGAGGCCCCTCAGCCGTCCCCCGGAAGATAGATAGATAGATAGATAGATATTCTTTTATTTGTATATGTATACAAAAATTATATAATCGAATATAACAATACATTTCAAATAATAAACTTTCACAATAATACGTTTTATCAGTCTTATAATAAATTGCATTCAGTCTTTCTATGATATCACAGGCATAATAACTTGATCAGTCTCAAAAATCAGTCTTAACATATGTCTTGAACCTTAAGAGTAATATCACAGAGCGTTTCAGATTAAAAATACAAATAAACAAAATTACAAAGCAGTCGATATCTATCTTATAAAACATTTAAAATTAAAAAGAAACATTTACTCAATCCAATCATTCATATCACACTCACTCTAATAAATACACTCACACTTTTAAAACATTGTATATGGGACAAAACGAAATAAGTTAACATAAACTCATCTGTCCCTGGTGCGTAGTGTAAGTCAGTATTTTTGCGTCTTATAGTCCTACATTTGTCATTTGTCACTGGCTTAGTCTCCGGATGACTAGGAATCGATTTCAAGGAGGTGTTTGAGGACCGCCGTCTTAAATCCGCGCAAAGATGGAAGGTTGCGCAGATTGTCTGGAAGAGAGTTCCAAAAGCGCCCACACTGTACCTGGAAAGATGTCATACCAGTTTCCGTGCGCACTCTTGGCACCGAGAGTTCTTGTACAACACCCCTGCTAGTGCTCCTGGACTGGTATTTGTGAAAAAATGCCGCTAAATAAGATGGTTCATTGAGCCGAAGGATTTTATACACGAGGATGGCGACAAAATACGTCCTCCGACTGTCAACGCGTAACCAGCCCAGTTGCTTTCTATAGGGGGTGATGTGCTCATCCCTCCTAACACCGTATATGAATCGCACACATGTATTGTTAAGTCTCTGTAGTCGTGTTCTCTGCTCGTCGGACGCGTCAAGACATACTACAGCTCAATAGTCAAGATAGGGTAAGACTAAAGCTTCAACCAGCCTTCTGCGTAAAGTCTCGGTGGTACATGCCCTTATAAACCGCAGACTATAAAGGGCTTTATTTACTTTTTTGGTTACGCTATCGACCTGCGGTTTCCACGTTAATTTACTATCTAATGTAACACCGAGACTGACGACCGTGCCGGAGAAAGGCACGAGCGCCCCTCCCCCCAAGTCAACACATGGCAATCCCTTTTCCTTTAAATCATTAACATATTTTCTTGAACCAAACATTATAGCTTTTGTCTTGCTAGTATTGAGTCGAAGAGACGAGCGCCCCGCCCACGTCGACACCAACCGCGCCGCATCAGATAGGCGAGCTATTCCCTCCAGAATTTCATCGGCAGGAGTCTGCAGATAAATCTGGAGGTCATCGGCATATAGTATGTGCCTAACGACTCGACAGTCAAATAGATCTTTTAGGTCATTGATGTAGAGACTGAAGAGCAGAGGACCGAGGACCGACCCCTGTGGCACACCCAAATTAGTTTTAACCCATGAAGAACAACCATTTTTTGATAATACGCATTGAGTGCGGCCTTGTAAATATGATTTAATTCACAGGAGTGCGGACCTCGAGAACCTGAGATCGCGTAATCTGCTCAACAGTCTCGAAGGAGCGATGGTATCGAAAGCCTTACTGAAATCGAAAAGTAACAGCAAGGTCACCATTCTCCTATCAATGCCTAGGCGTATGTCATCAGTCAGTTTAAGCAGAGCTGTCTGAGTACTGTGATGCTGTCGGAACCCTGCTTGTAAAGGATCGAGAATGCTATTTG
>UELU01100186.1:0-10698 GCA_900490025.1 Megastigmus dorsalis
TATATATATATATATATATATACTTAGAAAATATATATAATTAGAAAATCTAGGAAAATCCAGCTGATATATATATATATATATCATATTTTATATATTATATATGTACATATGTAATGTAGTACAATAAATATATCATGTATATGAAAGAAGTAAATCAATTTTCAACTTATTATCTTCTTTAATTCATGATAGAAAATCAATTTATCGCGATCGCGGCATATACACCCGTTATGTAACTTATATACATATATAAATTAATTATGAATAATCGGATGGAAACGGATTCGTAAACTAGACATCTTTATGAACATTTTAAGATATTGTACGTTAATTTTGGTTGCGAATTCGCGTGAAGCCATATTTTGACAGTTTTTGTAGCGATCGGCACCACTGTGCGACGCTTGCCTCGGCGAGTTCTACTGGCTGCTCTACAGGATACATCTCTGCATCCAGACTTCCGCGCCGCGTAGTTGCAATTTACATTCCGCGTCAAAGTCCGTTTCGCGAACAGTGATAGTGCCTATGCCTTTTTGTTGGCAGCGCTCGTTCGTTTTGAATTTATAAATTATTAAATTATATTTTAAATATTGTAAAATAACAGCCTCGCTTTTCCAGTCCCGATGCCTGATTAAAATCGTTTCGATACGAGCAGGAGCTACATAAGGGCTAGATATCAAGTATGTCCTATTTCCACACCTAGACGCGAAAAGCTACAAAATGCACAAATTAGACACCATTATCAGCGACCCAATATACCTACATACAAAAAGCTACGGAGCGCCCTACTTATACTCCATCATCGGTGACCCAATGCACCTAGACATCGATTGCGTCCAATTTCCACATAAAGTGACGAAAAACTACGGAGTGCACTACTGAGACTGTATCATCGGCGACGTTATACACCTAGAAATCAAATATAGTTAAATTCTGCACCTAGACACGGAAAGGTACGGAGCGCATTACTTAGATTCCACCATTTTCGAAGTCAAACTTATGATTTTCGTTTCTATATGTTTATTAATCACTAAGGTTGTGTCTTTTTTGTGACTTTTTTTTCATGCACATTAATGAGAGAGGAAATTTTTATCTTCGTTTCAACAACATAACTCACATCAGTGTCTTTGTGTTGTATTTTATATACTACATTATTATGCATCTTTTTATCTATTTCATCTTTGTCTTGTAACGAATTGTTTGCGTGGTGGACGAGAAGAACGATAAAGTTTATTTTTCAGTAAGCTCCATCTAGGTTGCTCAGGGAGCCAGGGTTGGTAGATGGAGGTTAGGATGGATATCTCGTAATACAAGGAAAATACCGTTTAACAATTAATTTATTTATATACTAATATTAAACTTAAAACTGTATTTAAATAATAATGTAAAAAACAAAATATATATGTAAGCTTCGAGTTTAGCCTATGTATGAGGCATCCTGCAACAAAAAGCATAAAAAAGAGAAAACATAAAAAAACTAGTTCATTAATGAGCGCATCTTACTCACTAGCGCGGTAAACTATGTTTATACAACGGTTCGCGTAAGCTATTAAATCTTAACACTGTGCGCACGGGTTAAGAATTTAGTATCTTAGTATCCTCCACAGATCTCTAATAATACGTGTCTGGTAAATTTCAGGTTTTGATCAGTCTGGGTACTATTTGTCCTCGTGTGCGCACGGGTCGAGAGTCGTACTCCGACTGTCACAGGTACAGGTAAAAACTCCTTATACTAGAGACGTGTGTTTAAGACGCAAGTCTAAGGGTTTTCTCTAGAGTTAGTTTCCATTAGTCGTTTGCGCACGACTGAATGATACTAGTACTAGAGAGGAAAAGGATTCGTTTAGCTTAACATAGGCATTAAACGTGTGCGCACGATTAATGCTAACGCTTAGCTGTGGCTTCGCCCGTCCGGCTCGGTCGCTGGTCCGAGCAAAACTGATTTTCATACATACAACGAGAGTGTCGAATATAAATGCCGAACGAGTATACATTAGTATATCTATAACGCTACACAGCTCTACTGTACTATGCTATCATAAGCGCGCGAGTGCCCGATATATATTTATATCGTAATCGGCCTTTCCCTTTTGTTTCGATCTTCTTCATGTAGTACACTGATGGAGGGAGAGTTATCGGATTCTTCTTTGTGCGGATATTCGCTCGCGCGTGCCGTGTTTTACTTACAATTGATATTTCGAAAAGCTTATTCTAACTTAGTCACTCTTAATATTCTCTTTATAATTATCGATTATTATTTATTTAACCTTACTATTAAATCTACTGCAATGTAGGTGCATCTTTGCTACCCCCCTACTAAGTAGAATTTACCCCGCGTATAATGCTAACGCTCGCAAAAGAAAAATAATAAAAAAAAAATATAAAACCATCGCTTACAATTTTCGGCTTCCCGATGTGCCTGACTTGGTCCTTTTCTGCACCTTCACAACCGGCCGGTTCGGAATCTTGATGTCTTTATGTGGGAGCAGTGACGTATTATTCCAATGATCCGCATCCTCCAACGGCGAGAGCGAGCTCGGCGGTGGTCAGGCCGTCTCCTTGGCAATCTCTAAAATTGCAGCTCTCGTCTCTGCTGGAGCTGCTATCTGAAACTGAAATATTATGATCGTATTTACATCGTTATACTTCAAATTCTCTCGTCCTGAATTGTTGTTATTTACCACTCTGGCAGTATCTCAGGATATACTTTGAAGTAATAGTATAGTCGGTTCCTATTTCCCTCTAATGAGCTCCTTATTCTGATACCTGTTTTTTTACGAGCTCGTGAAGCTCGTATTCAAATAGACACCAAGTCCACATTACGCTTTCTTGATCTTGACTGATGATTCTTCTAGCGTCTTACGCCTATTCATGCTGGATCGTCCAAGAATTTCTTTAAATCTTTGATATGTATGTGCGGTATAATTTTCCCGCTCTCTGTTTCTAGATCGAAATTTACAGGTGAAATAATTTTGTTTATAATTAATGGTCTGTCGAAATTTTCGCTTAATTTGGCATCAACTGCTTTTGATTTGTCCGATAGTATATACAGTTTCCTGAAGATTTTATCTCCTATCCCTGGTAACCAATCTCTTCTTCTCAAATCGTAATGCTTTTTCTGTCGCTCAAAACTCCTCGCCATGCTTATTCTGGTGAGCTGTATAGCCTCTGTTATGTTTCTTAACCGATTTTCTATTGTAGATTTCTTCTGTCCGTTTGTTTTTCGTTATAAACTACTAGATACAGTTAATTCGTAACCTAAATTTAAAAATGCAGGTATATTGCCTTTGTATTTATTTAAAAATATAGTGCCTCGCTTTTTGCTGTATTAAAAGCAAATTGAATTTCTGGTAAGTTGTTATCTCAGGTTTTCTAATTCTTGTTTTCAATGGACTGCTTAATCATTAACTTAATGGTCTTATTTGCTCTTTCCACCGGATTACCCTGAGGCGAATATGGCGGTATGCGCCTGTATTCTATATGAGCATATGAGCATCGTCCAATAAATTTTTGAATTCTTTGCCGATAAATTGTCTGCCGTTATGGCTTAAAATAATTTTTGGACAGTCATGTCTTAATAAAATATTCTCTCGAATTGCTTGCGATATGGCTTGTGCCGTAGCTTTCCTTAGTGGTTTACTTTCCACCCACATGGTATGACGGTCCTGTATAACTAACAACGATGTGTTTCCTGAGTTCGATCTGGGAAATGGTTCTACTAAATCGATGGAAACCATTTCCCACGGTTCGTCTACATATGTTACGTGCATCATTCCGGCAGTATTTTGTTGCTGACTCTAGTGTATTTGGCAGTTTTACATAATCTTACGTATTTCGTAGCCTCTCTAAACATTCCTGGCCAGTAATATGCACGAGCCAGACGAGCTAATCTTTTTGCAATACCTAGATGACCGGCTGTCGGTGCGTCGTGTTTTTTGTATAATATTCTTTGTTTTTTCAGTAGCCGTTATCCATATTTTCCACTCATCAGCTGGATTCTGCTCGTTAAAATCCAGTGTGTGTAATACATGACGATATAGTCCATCTTTTATACTATATTCGGGATTTTCATCTGGTTTTTCCTGTACGGCTTTTATGGTTTTTACATACCATTTATCCTCCTTTGTCTCATCTGCTTTACAAACTTGAAGTGATTCTCGAGACAGTGCATCAGCCATATTATTTTTTGCTCCTTTCCAATATTGGATTTCAAAATCCCACTGACTTAACTCCATTGGCCATCTCGACAACCTACTGTTCGTGCCATCCATTTTTTTTAACTATTTCAATGACTGATGGTCGTTGATTACGATAAAATGGTATCCTTCCAGATAGTCTCTCATTTTCTGCATGTCCCATTTTACTGCTAAACATTCTAGCTTTATTACTGAGTATCTTTTTTCGGCACCATGCGGAGATCGACTAGTGTATGCTATGAGGCTTTCATTGTCTCCATCTGCTTTCGTTGATACTACATCTACTCCTTCTAGGCTGGCGTTAGTTTGCAATATAAATGTTTTACTCCAATAATTTGCTTAACGGTTCCGCTAATTGTGATGGGTCTTTGATAAATTTCCTATACCATGAGAGCAATCCCAGAAACCATCTTAATTCCTTTGCATTTGTTGGTAGTGAAAGGTTTTGTATGGCTTCTGTTTTACTTGAGTCGGTATGCAAGCCATTTTCGTCTACAATGTGTCCTAAGTATTTTAACAGATTCCTCGGAACTTGACATGTTACTGGGTTCGATCTCAGTTTTGCCTCCCTTAGTCTCATAAAAACTCGTTTTCAATATCTAATATGCTCCTTAAAAGACTCGGATATGATGATTATATCGTCTACATAAGCGAATACGAAGTGTGGAACAATATCGGGCGTGATTACTCTATCTAGCCATCTGTAAAACATGCTAGTGGCGGCGTGTAAACCAAATGGTAAAACTTAGAATTCAAATAGTTCTTGTCCTGGTACTGTAAAAGCTGTAAGGGGTTGACTTTCTTTATTAAGCGGTACTTGCCAATATCCATTTTCCAGGTCTATTGTCGATAGATATTTTGCCCCTCTCAGTTTATTTAGTATTGAATTTATCGGTGGAAGTGGATAGGTGGAAGTTCTGTGATACATTGTTTAGTTTCCTGAAGTCGATGCAGAATCTCATTTTTCCATCTTTTTTTTAACTAAAACTATCGGAGAACTCTATGGACAGTCTGACGGTTGAATTACTTCTTCTTCTATCATTTTTTCTACTTCGATGCTAATTATTTCTATCATAGCTGTGTTTCTTGGACGATATCGTTGTTTAATATGCATGAATTTCTCTAAAAACTCTTTTTGTAATTCCGAAATATTGGCTAATCCTTTTGGCTCCTCTACGTTGCATAAACTCTTTGTTTCAGCGATATTTCCAGTGATCGGTGTTCTACCATTTAAGGGGAAGCAGTAGCGTCCCCCCTCCTCAGGCTGTTCCATCTATTTATATGTTCCAGTTAATTTAAAAAATGATAAATCACATAAGCCCCATCTTGCACAAAATGATTAATAGCAACGAGTACTACGCCGGCCAAGTCCCGATATTACGCAAAATTATAAATATCAAAAGTTATAAACACATATAGATATAACCGTAATTTTGAGGTTAGCTGTTAATGCGAAAACGCGTCTTACTGGTTCCAATTAATAGGAAAAACGACAAATCAGATCGACTTCTGCAAGCACAGGATGATTCATTGTTTCGAGCACTACGCCGCTCAAGTCTAAATATTAATTTTCGTTGTAAATAGAAAAAGATATCAGCGAAAGAAAAAGCATGTTTGTCGCTACTGCATCCCCTTAATTTTAACGACAAGTTTAGACGTACCAAAATATCCATGCCCAACAATACTTCGTGGCTTAAATTTTCCATTACTAACAATTTGTGTTCAATATTTGTATCGTCTATGCTTGCTAGGCCTACTACGCTACTATCCAGGACGGTCAGTGTGCCATCAGCCATGGCTGCGGTTTTTTCCTTTGTAGTGCGCTACCATCCTTGTTGCACTGCTTTCTCGGCACATCTGGAATTTACATATGAACATACTGATCCTGGGTCTATTAATCCCATAAGCCTCTCTTTTCTTATTTTTATTCTGACGGACGCCATGTTTGCAAATATGTTTTTTTTATCTTCCTGTATATCTCTTGTCTTGTCTAGCTTGTCGCAGCCGCTCTTTGAAAATGAGTGCCGCGCAAGTCAAAGGTTGCTTGACTGACGCATCACGAGTCTCGTCAGATCGCGACATATGTTAATATAATTTATTTTAAACATTGCTAGTGCAATAAATTTCAATACAATTTATATGCACAGCAACTATAATTATTTCTACACTTAAAATTCATCCTATACTCGCGCACGCGGCATTTTAAATTCCTCTGCTCGGAATTGCAGACGTGATTTCCCGTGAGTTTCTTCCGCTGGTCTACACCGAGCAGGAAAGGACAACGCACGCAACATAGCTCTTCATTATATTCTTCTTCATCTTCCGGATTATCGCAAAATTTCCCTTGATTCTCTCTTGCATACGCTACTAATCTTTATCGCAATTCAGAGACTTTCCCTCTCGAATAAATCTTATATTTAATTTGTATACCCAAGATACCGACATTTCGCACGCTGTATCGGTTACAATGTCATCGTACAACTTAACTCATTGAACATCGTTTTTATATGTCAAGCCTGTTCGGGCGCCATGTAACGAGGTATTTGCGCGGTGAGCGGAAAAAACAATAAAGTTTAATTTTCGGAAAGCTCCATCTAGGATGCTCAGGGAGCCAGGGTTGGTAGATGGAGGTTAGGATGGATATCTCTTAATATAAGGAAAATACACAATGACGGGTATAGTCAATGAATTAAGTTTAACAATTAATTTATTTATCTACTAATATTAAACTTAACTAAACTGTATAAAAATAATAATAAAAAAACAATATATATAAGCTTCGAGTTTAGCCTTTCTATGAGGCATCCTGCATTAACGAGCGCATCTTACTCACAAGCGCGGTAAACTATCTCTATATAACGGTTCGCGTAAACTATTAAATCTTAACGCGTGTGCGCACCGGTTAAGAGTTTAATATTTTATTATCCTCCGCAGATCTCTAATAATACGTGTCTGCACGAATTATTTGAGATAGGTAGAGGTCTGGTAAATTTCAGGTTTTGATCAGTTTCGGTACTATCTGTCCTCATGTGCACACGGGTCGAGAGTCGTACTTCGACTGTCACAGGTACAGGAAAAAACTCCTTATACTTGAGACGTGTGCTTACAACGCAAGTCTAAGGGTTTTCTCTAGAGTTATTTTCCATCAGCCGTGTTCGCACGACTGACTAATACTAGTACTAGTCAGGAAAAGAATTCAGTTAGCTTTGCATAAGCATTAAACGTGTGTGCACGATTAATGCTAATGCTGGTCCGAGCGAAACTGCTTTTCGGAAACGAGAGTGTCGAATATAAAGGCCGGGCAAATATACATTAGTATATCTATAGCGCGCGCTCTACTGTACTATGCTATCGTAGGCGCGAGAGCGGCCGCTGTATATCTGTATCGTAATCGGCCTCTCCCTTTTGTTCCGATCTTCTTCATGTCGTACACTGGTAGGGGGAGAGTTATCGGATTCTTCTTTATACGGATATTCGCTCTCGCGTGCCGTGCTTCGCTTACGATTGATATTTCGAAAACTGATTCTACCTTGCTTACTCTTAATATTTTCTTTATAATTATCGATTATTATTTATTTATTCTTACTATTAAATCTACTGCAATGTATTCAGGTGCATCGTTGCACCCCTTTTTATTATATTACTCAAATTATTAAATTTTTTTGGTTCTGTCTGAATAGCAATTCTCTTAAGTGTTTTTTTTTGAAAATGTTTTCATAAAATTTCTTAACATAAGAAATTTTTATTGTAATGAACGTTTGATGTCTTAGATAATAATTATTATTTGTATTAATTTCCTTTGTCTATTCATCATTGTCAGAGTGTTTTCAATATAATCTTTTGTTAGTATGGAATTCTATTAATTTAATTGGATAGTTATTATTTTCTAAAAATTGCTTGAGTAATGTAATGTTGCTTTTATGAAACTTTTTATCAGCTAATAATACTGTTTTTTCGACTAGAGAATAAACCATATCCCTTTTATGTGATGTAGGATGATTAGAATTAAAGTTAAGAAATCTACCAAAAAAATAGGTTTATGGTACCAATCCGTAATAAGTTTATCTTCTTTTTTAATAATCCAGCCACACAAAATAAAATTTTGTTCAAACCTGGGGATGCGACTTATATAGTCTATAGTATTTGACATGCAGAATATAACATCAGGGTCAAGGTCATTTCAAGGTCAAATGGAGTGAAACCCATTTAATCGGGGATAACTGCCGCACTCAAGGTTCTTGGGTCACTCAATCCGAATCCGAAATCTGTTTGGTCCTGAGGTCAGGATCGAGGTCATTTTAATGTCAAATTGAGAAAAGCCCGTTTAATTTGTTACAGCTACAACAATTTTATATTTTCTTCGTAGTTAAATCCGAATCCGAGGTCTGTTTGACCACATGAGGACAGTACTGACGTTACTTCAAGGTCAAACTGAGCAAATGAAATGGAAGTAGGGAAACTGATGAGCAATTATTACTGTACATCAATTTATTTCATAAGATTGAAACTCTGTATTGAATGAAAAAAATACTACCGTTGGTATTAGCGAAAACGGATGTATGCGATTGTAACTCTGTATTGAATGAAAAAAATGCTAGCGTTGGCATTAACGAAACGCGATGTATACCAGACGGAGTTCATGCTAGCAGATTGTGTTCATATCCCTAATAAGGGCTGTTTAGTACATCTTTGTGCATCGTGTAGCCCTGACAAGGGCAACTTGGTACGTCTTTATTTACACTGAAACGAGTTCTCTTTTCTTCAAAATATCTGTGTAAAGGGTGTATTTTACGCTTTTTACCTCTCCTTTGCGTGTCTCTCTCAAGCATCTAACAAAAGCCTGCCATTATATTTTCATCCCACCTGCCCTAATTTCAAGATGAGAATGCTGGAAATGCAGTTTTAAATTCATCAAGCATCCCAATTTTTTAAAGTCCTTCACCATTTTAGCAACAATTTCCTTATACTGTGGACTTTTCCTATTTCCCAAAAATTTTCGGGTAACTGCTTCAAAACTAAGCTAAGCTGCTTTTTCAACTTTGTTAATTTTTATTATCAAAATAGTATCCCTGAACATAGTTCGAATTTGCAGTCCATCGAACACACCTTCTTTGATTTTAGTGTCAGAAATCTTCGGAAATTTTTGTCGCAAATGCGGATAATATTGACCTGCTTTATCTAGAGCTTTGGTGAATTGCTTCATAAGGTCAAGCTTGGTGTGGAAATCTACTAAGGATTCATGGATGATGTGTCGAGAACGAGGATCAAGTGAAGTTCTTATTGGCCATTCAATTTGTTTATAATGATTTTCTCTATTTCTACTATCCCGCAAGCAGAGACGTATGTCAAGTTAGCAAAGCACTTTGCGAAATTGAGCATTTAGATTGTAACGGGTACGTTCCACCTAAAAAGAGAATAAGAAAGATTAATACATTAGATTTAATTTTGTTTTTGATCGTAATCTTAATTTAATTATAGTTTAATTGAATTATTCCATTTATTACTTGAAATATATACAGATACGGAGTATTAAACCTGAAACAAAGAAAAACAGTATTAAAATAATATTAATTAATATATTTGAATTTAATTATCTATATCTATAGCATTAATAAAAACATTATAATTACCTATAATTTGAAAAGAAAAACAAAAGAAGATTTAAATTCGCGCGCCACAGCCTACGTCAGGAAATAGGTCAGGTAACCGACAAGTGACGAGCAAACATTAGCGAATTCGAATTTTCACGCAATGCGCAGAGAAGTAGATGAGGCAGCATCAGCGCAGGATGAGCACGGCCACCAACAGCATCATCCGAGGCCAGGAAACATGTACATGTCCAGGAACAGATGATACATCAAGATAACCTGAAAATAGAAAAAAGAATTAATGATCGCAGACACATAAAGATACATAACAATAAAACGAATAACCACTAACAACTATAAGACAGCACATAAAACAACATAAAACACATTAGCGAACAAACACTGCTACCAACGACACACCTTAACTAAGATACACACACTTACATAACTATACACAAAAAAACATACTATACTAAAAAACTGAGGTTAGTAAACACACAAACATCACCTAAATTTAGGTTAATTTTTTATGAAATTAAATTAAATACACTATAGCAAACAAACATGAAAAAAAGAAAAACAATTATCATAATGTAATTAACACATACTACCTTATTATCACACCCATAATTAATTGGCGGGATTTTCGGGGTATACAGGCTGTTAATAAACAGAATATCACACTCTACGGAATCGGATAGAGCGCAAAATTCTAAGCAAAAAATCACTAAGAAATTTTTCGATGCGACCAATAATTACTGAGTAATTGTCGATTGAAAATCAGTCAAGCGGGCCAATCAGCGTAGAGCTATAGCGGCAAGGCGGACGGAGTGGGGAGGCCCGCCTAGCACTTCCCCGCCGGCGGCGGCCGCTCTCGCCGTCTCTCTTCACACCGTCATCCATCAATCGTAGAT
>UELU01100189.1:0-23428 GCA_900490025.1 Megastigmus dorsalis
TACATCAAAATACCCATAAGGTTTTTCAAACTTTTCTCTTTAACAAATTAACCAATTAACTTGAAATTTTAGGAGATGATAGAATGATCATAATTGAAGCGCGCTCAGCCCTGAAATTACCAATAAATTACGTAAATGTAATATTTTTAATTTGAAACATAATTGCAAAATCAGAATCATGCCATCTCTTGGATTGAATTGAAATCAGTAAAAATTTGGTATTTTCTTCTGTAGTTTCTATATTACTTTATTTTTCGGAAATTTCAGGGCTGAGCGCGCTTCAATTATGATCATTCTATCATCTTCTAAAATTTCAAGTCAATTGGTTAATTTGTTAAAGAGAAAAGTTTGAAAAACCTTGTGGGTATTTCGATGTAGTAAGGGCGGGAAATTTAAATTTTTAGTGACTCCGACGTCCACTTAATACCTCCGTTTCAAGAGATGGAACATTAACAGTAAGTAAAACATGAAAATTGCTCATCCATGCAGCCATATTATCTTCAAAAAATTCTGGTAAATCCTATAAATTAATTAAAAGCTATTATTATTTATTCAAAAAGTATAGAAAATTGAGTTTTATGTTATTAAATGTACCTCAAAGTTAAGTGAATAAAACACTTTGCACAAAATAACTAAATAATTATAAATAACCTTCAATGCTTCAACATTATTAGCAATGATTTTTACAATTATACCTAAATAAAACATTAATTTAATCATATTTAATTGTTATAAATTGATTATAATGATAAAATTAGTTATTTTTTTTACATTTTTTCAATAGAGCAACATTAAGATTTTACGTTCATAAAATATAAATAAGCATCGTACTTATTTGTTATCATATACATTTCAATTTGGTGTATTTTTTATCATGCATCGGTGCAGAGTGCAGTCGTGCAGACCGCATTTATGCGCACGAGCAGACGAAATGATTGTTTTGGTTAGGTTTGCGCAGTTCCGTGCAGTAGGCGGTGCAGCTGGTGTCATCGACAATAAAGTGTATCAACACGACACGCAACGAGATGTATGAAACATCGTAGATTCCAGCGAAAAGCAGCTTTCGCACTCTTGCGATTCAAATTAACGTCTTGGCGAAGGTCAATCAAATGTCATCGTAATTAGCACTGCAATTAAAAGAACAATCGGTTAAGCTCCACGATAACCTAATCAAAAAAACTGGCGCAGAGTATGATTCCGGTATGGCAGGAAGTGCGATAATAGCCTCGCGCTATGCCCCTATGTCGTTGTGTTGATTAGCTAGCCCTGCGTCGTTTTCGATAAAATGTGAAACGAAATAATATATCTGTATTCACTGTTAATTTGTACGACTGGCGCAAGCTGATTGCCGGCTGTAGTATACACATAGCCTCTACAGTGTTCAAGTCCATCTCAACGCGCAACTATTTCTAGTGAATTGAACTGTGTCCTAATAAGCCTTTCCCTTACCTTTCAAATTGTGTAAAAGGGAATGCAGATCTTCATTGGAACTGATTTCAAAATTTATTAAGGCATTGCGAATGTTCAAAATTTTAAGGTAAAATAAATAACTGTCTTTTTAACATACTACGACATTGTGCATGCGGATAAATCAATAATTTATGTAGCTTGCAGTTGAATAATTGATATTGCAAGCTTGTTCTTCAGCATATGTTTCGAGTCTATTATAATAAGATAAGTAAAGCAAATAATTTTGATTTCAGCATAATGTCAAACATACATTTTCTGGGCTTGTACCTGCTTTTCCTAGGCAGTTGCAGTAGTGTTTATTCCAATTGGGAAAACAAGTGGCAAATATTGTGTCCAGCTTTGTATCCACGAATATTTACAAGTTATGCTCCAAGCGGTAATTTAACAGGAGGAATTTTTACCAAACAGCCACATATATCTGAATTCAAGCATTGTCTTGCTGCATGTTGCAGTCAATCGACATGTAATGTAGCTTTGATGTACAATATGACATGTTACCATGTCCAGTGTACAACATCAAAACTATGTACACCTCTTTATCGGCCAGATTTAGTTAATATAAATCCTCCAAGAATGGTACTTGTTAAGCCTGTAGAAGAAGATGAAACTTGGAGTGATTTCTTGGACCAAGGAAATGATGTATCAGGGTATATACTCTTATTTTTTTATCCATTGGAAATATACCTACTACTTTTTTAATATAAATAATGTATTTATAAAAATATATTATTTGAAAATATTCAGACTTTACATAATCTTTTATTAACAGATAAGCTTATCAAATAGAAAACATGATTCATGATACTTATAAATAATAAATAAACAATAATTCAGATTAGTTTTAAATATAAGCTTGAAGAAGTTAAAGATTTTAAAATTGAAACTAACATTTTTTTTTAGCTCAGTGGTATCAGATGGCAATGAACCAGGACTTTCATTTTTTGGAGCCAATATGCTTAGTTGCAGCAGTTCGGAAGATTGTGTTGATAATGAAGTATGCATTAAGACTAGTAAAAAATCTAATATCGGATTATGTGACTGTAAACTTGGTTTTAAAAGAAATCTTGCTGGTAAAAATGCTTATATCTCAATTTGTATAATTATATATCTTGTTATAATGTTATACTACTCTCTTTTTAATCTTATAGGTATTTGCAGTTCTTATCAAGAACTTCAAGATCTAGATCTAGCTGTGACTCCAGAAATAATTGAACCCCGTATTGTAAAAGATCCACATACATCTGTCAAACCTCCTGTAAAACAAATATTTGTGAAAACAGTATCTAAGGAGGTGCGTTTACCTGAAAACGAAGTCACATTGTCTGCATTCACAGTGCCATCTGAAGAACAAGTTAATGGTCATTATAACTATGCATGGACTTTACTAAGTCAACCAGAAGCACATACTGGTACTATGACAGATCAAAATCAAATGACTGTAAAATTAAGTAACTTATCAGAAGGTTTATACAAATTCAAAGTAACTGTCAATGGAGTTAACAGTTATGGAGAAGCATATGCAAATGTTACAGTATTACCTCGTGAGTTTTATAATTTTATATTTAATTTCATTTATGGAAATTTTTCTAAAGATTTAATATAAACTACTTTTAACTTCAGCTAAGCGAATAAATCAAGCTCCAGTTCCTATAATATCACCTGCATCTCAGATAGTAAAATTACCAAATACGGGAGCTGTGTTGGATGGTTCAGCCAGTAAAGATGATGATAAAATTATTTCTTATCATTGGGAATTACAGCAGGGTCCAATTGGATATCAACCAAATCTTGTTGATACTCCAACACTTCAATTAGATAATCTCATTGCTGGCAACTATACTTTTAAGCAAGTATAATTATAACAGCTTAGTAAATTATTTTTTATTTTCCAAAGTTCTAAGAGATAACTATTTTAATTAGCAATGTATAGAAAATAAAACATAAATTTGTATTTTATTTAAATGCACTGAATTTTCAATAAAAATATTATTTTCAGATTAACTGTTGAAGATTCAAACCATGTAACAAATTTCACTGTGGCTAATATAACAGTCTTAAAAATTACCGATTACCCACCAAGTGCCAATGCAGGTCAAGATGTAATAATTTATTTGCCACAAAATACTCTTACTCTCAATGGGAACTTGAGCACTGATGATAGGGGTATTGCAAGCTGGGAATGGACAAAAAGTCCATCAGACCAAAATAAGGCAGTTGATATGCAAAATACAAGAACACCTTATTTGCAACTATCGAATTTGGAAGAAGGAATGTACACATTTGTACTTAAAGTCACTGATGATTCGGAACAATCTTCGACATCTGAAGTGCATGTATTTGTGAAACCGCCTACTAATAAGCCCCCTAAAGGTTTTTAATACATTAATTTCGTTTTTTACCAATAATAAAAACAAACAATTTTTGATGATAAATTTTTTGTTTTAGCTGATGCAGGAGATGACATTACAATTGCACTACCAGAAACACAGACTGTTCTTAATGGCTCTAGAAGTAAAGATGATAATAAAATAGTTTCTTATCACTGGGAACAAATTGGAGGTCCTAGTAAAGTAGCATTCACAGCTGCCAATGAGTCTATTACTAATGTTACAAAATTAACTAAAGGAGACTATACTTTTAAATTAACTGTTATTGATGATAATGGTAATAAAGATTCTAATGCTGTTCAACTTAAAGTGACACAAAGTAAGATACTCAATTTGTCATTATAACAGATTAAAACTTAACTATGGTATTTGTAATGGAAATTTGTTTTTATTTGTTTATAGACAAAAATGCACCCCCTAAAGCTAATGCTGGTGGTGATCAAACTGTAGTTGCGCCTGTAAATGCTCTTATCATAAATGGTTCACAATCAACAGATGATTTGAAAATTCGACAATGGTTATGGACTAGGGATCCAGTAAGTCTAGCTATTGGAAACATTGTTGAAGGAAGTCACAAATCACCTATTCTGATGGTATTGTATTTGTTTACCTAATAATGTTTCTCTTACATTAAGTGTTTATAATTTTCAGTAGATATCTTTAGATATAGAATCTTATTTGTTTTATACTTAGGTAACAGACATAGTACCAGGTCGCTATGTCTTCAGGTTGAAAGTTACAGATGATCAAGGGCTGAATAGCGAAGACACTGTGTCGGTAATAGTTAAACCTGGTAAGTACCATCTCTAAACCTCGATTCTATGACAAAAATATTGTAAACCATAATTGATAATATCACTTTTACAGATTTACAAATTCTTAACTTAGTAGAACTGACATTAAATGTTGGAGCTCATCTTTTAACAGAATCTCAAAAGGATTCATTAGTTGTTAAACTACAGATGTTGCTTCGGGAAGAGACCTCGATTGTAGTTCGCAGTTTAAGAGCAGAACCTCATACGGGGAGAGTCGTTTTAGTTTTTTATGTTGAGAAAAAAGGAGGTAAATTAACTATGCCTGGGCCAGAGGTAGTCAATAAATTAAAGGAAAAACTTAGACAAGATTCTGGCATTTTGCAATTATCTGTAGCGAGTGTGGATACTGCTATTTGCCAAAATAATTGTTCAGGTAAAAGATATAACTGTAATTACATAATCGTTTTTGTAGTGGCACATAATTGAAATTTTTAACATAAATTTTATAAATAGGACATGGAACGTGTGATCAAGAGACTAGGCAATGTCTATGTGAAGCCTTTTGGATGCAAAATCTTATACAGTTGTATTTTAGGAATGGAGAGTCCAATTGTGGTAAGATGTTTCTTTTTAAAATATTCTAAGTTTTATGACAGTTATTGATACACATTATCAATTTTCAGATTGGAGTATTTTATATGTAATCATAGCTTTATTATCTCTGGTGGTGTGTTGGATTGGATTTGTTTGGGGATTGGTTTGTTTCTGTCAAAGAATATGCTATGGCAAACGTCGTAGTTTACGTCCCAAAAAGAAACCAGCCCGATACTCACTGTTGCAGCCTGAGCCAGAAGATGAAAGCACTACGTGTAATTATCAATTATTTTCAATTTTAATACAAAATATATTTAAAAATTTAAGTTAAAAACTACAATTAAATTCATTTTCAAGTTTCAGCACACAAAATGGTTCTGTCAGAATCTGATACCGAATCAGATGATGTGATGTTTGATAAATTTAAAAATAAAAGTAACGGCCACATGCGAAATGGAAAAACTCGAAATGGTTTTATAAAGACAAATTCAAAGGTGAAAACATGAGGTATGTATTACTGTTAGCATGATACTTATGTATGACTAAATATAACGATTGATAAAAATTAATACCATAATTCTACAGAGTTTTATCGAATTGAAGAAGAAATAACTTAACGCTTTCGGGTCATCGGCCAAATAGTAGATACGCTAGTTTTAATATAGCGTATCATTTTAATTCACATGAAATCATATGAGTTGCAGAAATTTAATGAGTATCAAATTAATGAAAAACATTTTATTTATTACAAGTTAAGTCTGGTCTTAAATTGTTTTATGTAATGAATCAGATAAAAAATGCACTACCAAAGAATTTGAAATTCATGGAAAAGTTTCAGTATAAAAGATTAAAATTCATATGAAAGTAATCATACATAATCTGTCGTATAAGCAAATGAAGTAAATCAGCTTATGCTTAATATCATTATACACTGATTACTTACAATTATATTAATCATTAACGATTGATTTCATAAATTTGAATCATTAGTGCCTCGTGTTTCCCGAAAGTGTTAAATGCAAAGTCAAAGCATAATGAACATATGCTTCACTAAACAGAATCAACTAGTCAGGAATGGGGCTGTCACTTGTAAGATGTACTTAAAAAAACCGACAAGAGGATCAAAAGCGACTAAGAGCTCACATAACATTCTATGCGCCATTTGTAATATAATTCATCGAATATAACACTGTCTATTTAATGACAGATTCAAAGAATTACTTGTATTTTAATATTGTGATTTATCATATGAAATGTACTGCAATCGACGAGTATTTTTTATTTCGACTTACTTAAGACAATTTTTACAATAAGCGATAGTATATTTAACCACAATGCAATTTAAGAACAAAAGAAATCATTAAATATCACGATTCATGCTATATGACGATGCATAGATGTTTGTACTAATTTAAAATTTTGAAAGTCAGGGCATAGATTTTTTAAATCAGTTTATTTCATGTGATATGCCTATTTGATGATCACAATCGTTTTCAAATTATTTCTTTCGTTATTAGCAGGTTTTTATTATAGTATTATATTAAAATATAAACTTAATAATGAATCATTGTAGAATGCTGTATAAACTGTATTTCGTTTAAATGCACAAATCCATTGCCAAAATAAAAACATCACATGCCACAAGACTGTGATTGTCAATACATTTGACTGTGGTGTTTATAAGTTAAACATTATAGAATAATAGTGTATTGAATCAAGCATTCCGTTATATTTTAAATAGATAAGTTCTACAATATATACATATTGTATAAAGTTCAGTAATAAAATGTCTTTAAGATATAGAGCTTCATGATTGTATAAAAATTTTCATATCTCATCACAATTTATTTGGTATTATGATTCAGAAGTTTCCTCGTCAATACAAAATGCTAATTAATTTAAGGATAAAAATAATTTCCTAATATACACATTTTCTCTTTAATTTTCTGTCGAACTGTCAATCACAGTTATTACACCATTTTCTTGATACTTTTTGCATAATGGATCGTCTTCTTTTACTACAAATGATAAAACTGTTTTCTGGTAATAATCTGGTACAATTTCTATGTTACTAATGACAGTTGAAAGTAAATGTGCTTTTTCACAATAAATACCTGTGATAAAGTAAAAGAAATTATTACTTTTTATCATTTTTTTCATTAATTTGATATTTCACACTAAGTAAAAGAATATTGCATACCTGATGTCTCAAACATTAGATACGAAAAATGTACATGTAAATGATAATATGATGGCTGGTAATGAAAAAAAATTCTAAGTTGAGATGAGGGTAAATTATATTTTTTCATAATAATATCTGTCCCTGTATCTCGAATGTTTTTGAGTAAAGGTAAGTGAGAATCGTCAAGTTCTCTGAGGGATTTAATTCTCTTTTTTAGTAAGACTAGTATGTGCAATGAAGCTGGCTGGCCATCCCATTTTAAATCCGGCAGCATTATAAATCCATTTTCTTTGTCCTTATCTTCATAAATAATTTTATCATACTCTGCCTTGTGATTCAAAATATTGTCTATCCACTAAAAATAAATTGCTTAATGAATATATAAAGAAAGAAATTTAATTTTTATTTTTCTTTCAAAACTATTTTATCACCTACCTGAAGAGAGTAATTTTGAGATTCTATTTCTGGTAATGTAATATTTTTATAAATTTCATAAGTTTCATTTACAATATATAGTTCTTTTCTTATAAATTTATCCAAATGTTTCTGAGTTGCTGGATGAATTATTGTTGTATTTAAACCTATTTAGTTAAGTTAAAAATACATATAAATTATTATTATGATAACATAATACAAGAATATTTGTAGATAAAAAATAAAAAATAATCATAATAAATTAATTTTTTTTTCAAAACTTTCTTAGTTTACAAGGAAACTTTTAAAGCCATGCCTATAGTTTTTATTATAGAAAAGAAATCACAATGATTCCATGATGTTTTGAAATATAGTGGCAAATGTTGAGGCTTTATTTTTAAAATAACGCAGTATTTACATTGAAAACAGAAAGTTATGAAAGCAAATGTATGGTGACATTCTTATTCCCTAAATACAAACTTGTGCAAACAAAGAAAATATATGATTGATGAGCACAGAAAGAATGTATAATTTTATGAATAACAAGTAACAATGTACTTAGATGTAATTAAATATTAAAGGAATATGTCATTCTTGTCTTGTTACCTACATTCATGTCATGACTGTTAACAATAAAAGCTACCAATGATTCAAATTTTCGAACAAATATAAGAAAGTCACCAGACAATACCTAGTCAACAATAGATAAGTGATTTATGAAGACCGGGTGAGCGGAAAAAAGTAGAGGCACGCAGTGTGGCAAGTGCTTTTTTTTACCATTATGCTCACGAGTAGGAAAGCATTCGTAAGTTCCGTAGACGTCATTGCTAAAGACTTTCCTGATAATTGTTCCCTCATTGAAAAAGCCCCGTTTCAGGTAAATCTCGTCCTCGGGAAATATCTTCTTTTCCAATATCACAACCGCCGGGCTTTCATAACCCTTGAAGGTACCTTCTACAAATATCTCCTTCCTCATGCTGTTCACATTGAGGATACGGGTCATCTGGAAGCTCGACAGATTAAGAGTAGTGTCATGCACACTATTTTCAATCTTGGAATTTTCCTCCGATTCGATTTTCATTTTCTTCGCCGGGTTTTCCTCGGTCGGCGCGCTATCAACACCTTGTTCCGCCATTTTTTTCGTACTGAAAGAGAGAGAACAACGCGCTCGCTTTTTGCACTGTGCACAGTAGACTGTGTGCTTCGCGAATGCCTACTGCCTACCTATATACATATATAGGCTATAGCGTACGCGTGCGTTTCACCGTATAGGTATATGAGGTATACGTTCGGAAAAAGCACGCTGTACGCTGATGCTAAGCCGGACCGGGCGGCGTCTGCCTCCGCCGCAGATTTACTCCCGCACAAAGCGACGAATCCAGTTTAGCTCCGAAGTAAGGATTTAGCGTACACGCGTCGCATCTGCACAACTTTTCGGAGCTTCTGTAATAGATTTGTACAAATAACAA
Source organism: Megastigmus dorsalis (assembly GCA_900490025.1). Lineage (NCBI taxonomy): Eukaryota > Metazoa > Arthropoda > Insecta > Hymenoptera > Megastigmidae > Megastigmus > Megastigmus dorsalis. The sequence goes on from UELU01100189.1 coordinate 9,272, forward strand.
ATTTTTAGTTACAATACTGTGAATAGGTAGTTTTCGCGCAAGCTGTTCTGAACCGCCTTTATGCGGTAAATCTAATTTAAAGAACACTATTATATATTATATGTTATAATTTCATTAATTTGTAGTTGTACTAATGTTGAGTAATGTAGTTCACTGATGTAGATGTAGGTGGCTAACGAAAAGAATTCAAAATTTTACTAAATAAACTTGAATTGTTGGTCTTTTTATTCAACAATGGGTAGGTACTCAACTTTTTGAGAAATTCGATTCACTGTGTTAATCAAGCCTCTTTTTTTTATTCAACTTTTAACAGGTAATTATCAATAGGTATTGCAATATTTTACGCTGATCGCAATAGTTTTCATTTTATTCCAATTTACTATAATCGATACTGAATTGAATTGCTTTTCAAAATTAAATTTTAACTTACCATGACTTAAAATGTTACATATTTTTGCATAAAAACTTTTTTATTTAATCGAAGTAATTTCAAATGTATATCCTAATTAATTTATATGTATTTTGCGCTGCTGGGTAGTATTCTTTAGCAAAAAGAAAAGGTAGATGAATTAAAGATAAATCTTTTGCAATTCTTTTCAATGGAAATCGCCTGAACTTAATCAAATTAAATATGTATAATGCAGTCTGTAAATAATACGCTGTTTTACCAAGTAACTCTTTTTACTAGAGAACTTTTCTTTTAAGATAACAACAAAATATAATAAACTGATTTGCTTGAATAAGTAGTAAGCGCGATACATAATACAATACAGTACAGATAAGGAATATAGCCGTGAACTGTAAGCAGATAAGCAGGGTTATATATTCGTTAGACGTAAAAAGTTCTTCTGATTCGTGCCTATATTATCTTTTTTTGATTTGGAATGCATATTGTTGTTGAAAAATCGCAGAAAGAATACTAAATGACTAGGAAGTAGGAAATGAAATAATGAACTAAACTTATTAAAAATGCTCAAGGTAGTGGTAGCTAAATAATATAAATCAGATTTAGACAGAATTATATATTTTTTGTAATACTTCCTTCTGTACACTTGACGGAGATACATTTGATTTTCCAATCACTTAAAAAAAAGCTATTAAATATCAGCGTGTTCCCTATCCTACTAACTTTATCATTTTGATCAAAATCATTAGCTTAAAACCATTTTTGTAAACCAAACTTTTTTTGATTCTCTTTTTAAAATAATAAAATATATAGATCCAAAAATAGATTTAACCAATTACGCTGAAATTGTCAGTTGAGTTCGCATTCCAAAAACGATGTTTTGAAATCTAGTACTCGAGATTTCCAATAATATTATTCACGGAAACGCTTGAATTTTTTAATATATATATTAAATATTGATAGAGAAGAGGTTGACAGTAAACTTGCTAAGAAAAAAAGATGAACAAAGAGATTTTTTTCTCACGAAAATTATCATGTTAAATTTAATTCAATAAGTTAGTAATATACCAGAGAACGTGACGGTAAATGATATCCCCTCATTATTTTTTTCTTTCTTTTAAAATTGTGTAAAGCATGTCAACCACTAATCACTAAGTAAATATTGCAGTAATTGAAAACAAGTTACTTTTTATACAATTTAAATATTTTATTTAGGTTTTGAAAGTATTTGTAAAAAATCAGAATATTAGTTTAGTAAAGAGGTATTTGCTGGTGTGCCCTAGTTTGCGGAAATTCAATCATCTCATTGAATCTATATGGTTTTTAAACAATGTTTATGAACTATTTCATGAAATAAATATTGATAAATTTTAACAATTGTAATTATGTACGTATGAATGTTGATAGTGAATATATTTCATATTTATTATTGCAATTCAATATATGTCTATAACAAATAATTAAATAAAAACTAAAGTTTTAAACAAAATTTTTAATTAGATTTATTATTTGGAAGCAATATGACAAATTAAAGGAACCTCTGGGAGTGCCACTTGTAAGACTGTTACAGTACTCTAACAACAGAACTGATTTGAATCGACGATTTATACGTTTTTACACACATGCGTTCCTCCTTTATACAGGATAACATATTTATTTTTAAATATTTTATTCACAATCAGAAACAACATGTATTTTAATTTAAGAAAAGTTAAGTCACAAATGATGACCTCCTTATATATTTTAGCTTTAATTTGTTTGTTGTACAATCTGAAACGATATCTATATAAAAAAATGTTATATAAGTTTTCAGTGCAGCATAGAGACGAAACCATTCCACATACTAGGCCACAAAAGTACAACCACTATTCACTCAAATCGACTGCATCAGTTTAATTCGATATCGAACTCTTTGGGCTCTATTGGCTGCGTATTTTATAATTTTTTTACCAAAAAATTCATTTTAAACTCTTTTCATTTTTGGTATAAATGTCAAGATAATAAGAACAATATAAATGACAATTTAATTACAAATTGTATTTTTCGCGTCATTCTCGCATTCTCATGCTTTGCAATTGGTTCTTTCTTACAATCGTCTTTCACACTGTAGATCATCAATACACATATTTTTTTGTTTCATAGTATTTAATAGTTTAAACATGAGACCTAAATATTACGACTTATGTAAAGGAATTCCTTCAATGTCCCTTTTATTCATTTGATTTCTCAAGTTGAAATGTTTTGAGTTCATCGTGGAAAATATAATATTCACTTCACTAAACCCATTTTTTTTGCTTCAACTTCATAAATGAGTAACCTCCACATTTTCACTACAAATACTTCAGCTTCTTCATCCAGAACCTGAAATAAAATATAAGTATAAGTTTATGAACAATTTTGTAAAAAAGATGATGACGATAAGATAACGATTAAAAGTATTTACCATTTGTACATCATCAAGAATGCCTTGGGGTGAACTTCCAGCCATAACTTTACTACAAATGAAATCAACTAGTGTTGGCTCTGGTTCACCTATATATTCAATTATTTTCTTATTTATCCACGGACGTATTCTCTTCTCCATTAATGACTGAAAATTGCAAAATAAACATTTAATTAACTTATTTAAAATGATAGACAACAAATTTAAAGTAATTAGATTGAGAGAAATAATATTTACATTATCAATCACAGCCCAATCAAGCTGATATCCGAAAAGCGCATTTTTATCTGTAGGAATTTTATCGATAAGAGATTTAATGTGTTTTCGCTTTTCTTCCTGAGATTTCGAATTCTCTTCTTTCGCATTCTTTGCTGATTCTTCATTTTTCTTCTTTTTCTCTTCGCCATAGTCTGAAATAATGTATATTTAATTAAGTAAAAATTAGCACACTTTTAATTGTAATCACGACGTAATTATTATCAATAAGACTATAAACTCACCAATAGGTACCAGTTTTCGTTTTTTAGAATTGTTCGTAGTATCATCGTCGTCGTCATTATTAAAAACGTCTTTCACATCTATACGACCTTTCTTTCGCGATTGATTAGAATTCTGAGTAGGGGGAACTGTATTCGGACTCGCAGGAGTCTTATTACCAATTGCATGCTCCCCTCTTGAGCCACCCACTGCCATAGCAAAGGGCACAAAGTTACCTAATAAAAAAAGATAAATATTTATTACTTGAAAATAAGTTTCATGCATGACTGGCATAGATTTCTACATCAGAACTTATGATGTTAAAACCTGCGCAAGAATGATTTTTAGATGATATGTGATTTCTATTATAACATATATTTCTAAACATATGTTGAATTTCAAAAAGTGTAAGTTAAAAGTTTCAGAAATTCTAATAATTAAAAAATAATATTATGCATAAAAGTCACCATAAATGCGAATGAAAAAAAATACATAAATATTACTCACTGCCGCTGACTTTGTCGGGCTCACTGACCAGCGACATTCTCGAGTCTTCGTCGTGAGCAGGCGGCGCAATCGGCGGCGGTGGCGTCGTCGATCTGATAATCGGCGGCGAAGCGTTCCTTTTGTCCTTGACGCTTTCCCTCTCGACATCGATCTGCACCTCCTCGCGTTCCTCGACCGGTTCTCTGTGATGATTCTGATGGTGTCGATGATGCCGACGATGATGATGATGATGGGGTCGAGGAGGTGTCCGCGAAATCTCCTGTGGTGGTTGCGGGGGGCCGTTGTCGTAATGAGCCGTCTCGTCGCTGTCGCTATCTATTGGCTCCGTCTCGATTGGTGGCATCTCCTGAGGCTCCTTCTCTTTGTGACGCGATGGTGGCTTCTCGTCGTCCTCGTCGATTATCGTTATTACTGGTTTTGGTTTGTACTGTTCTTCCCGTTCGGCTTTCAACTGAAACATTTTTACTTTAGAACCTTGCAACCTTGCTCTACATCCATTTTCTATTTGTTATTGATTTGTAAACACTGTACTGTTTTTATTCATATAAAAATTGTCGTTTTAACTAGTCCATCGACTTCATTTGTAACAAGTTTAAATTGGATTTTATATGTACAATAAAATCATTGTTGTAAATAGTTTTTATAACGATGATTTCATTGAAATGTTGTAACTTATTCTCTAGTATATTCAAATTTAATTAATGAAGCAAGCAAATTAATTTCAATAAAACAATCAAAGCAAATTTTGTATCATAAGAAACGAGAATATCGTAAAAAATATATCTATAATACTCAATTTACTAGTATATTGAGTATAAAATTTGTTTTTACCAATTTTATTTGTTTAACTAATAGAAGATTGATGATTATTAAAGAAATAAAGGAAATACATATACTAGGATTTTTGAAAACTGAATACTGAATATATTATTAAAACGCATATAGTTTAACAGTACCATATTTTTTTAGTGCTCAGTATTAATATTTAAGAAAAGTAACTAATTCTTTAAATAGTTTGATTATAGATTTCTTAAACGTTCAATAGTTAAGAATAGCGTGCTCATCATTATCTCATCATTTTTTTCTCTAGTAAAAACCTATACACTGTATTCTTTTATGAAGAACTTTTATTTTGATCCATTCTAATGTATCGGTAGAGATGAAAAAATATCTATTCAGAAACGATAGCTTTAAGTTAAGCTTAATCGGACCAGCTGTAAGAGCAGAATCGCGAGGAAGACTCACCCTTTCGAATTCGGCGGCCGGGTCCGCGTAGCTCGAGTCGGCATACAGCTTATCCCTGAGTCTCTGCAGCTCCTGCCTCTCGGCGCAGCGATCCCTCGAGTCGGCCTCGGCCTCGACAGCCCGCTCCTCGAGCCTCCGCGACAGCTCCTTGCCCTTGTAATATTTGGCATCGTCCCTGTCGTCGTCGTAATCCTCGAGGAACTCCTTGAGTCTCTTGGCCTCGCGCTCCCTCGCGTCCCGTTTTGACCTCTTCTTCTCGTTTTCCTTGTCGTATTCCTTCTGCTTTCTACGCTCCCTTGCCTCCCAGGTTCTGAGTCGCTCCTGGTAGGCTGCGTCCTTCTCGCGGGCTCGCCTCTCGTTTTTCTTTCGCTCCTTGGCTTCCTCCTCTTCCTCGCGCTCCCTCATGATCTCGCGCTCTGTCTTCCTGGCCTCCTCGCGCTCCCTCTCCCTCTCGCGCTCTCTAATCTCGCGCTCGCGCTCCCGGTCGCGTTCTCGCTCTCGTTCCCGTTCGCGCTCCCGTTCGCGCTCCTTCTCGCGCTCTCGCTCCCGCTCGGCTCTATCAGTGCGATCACTTCGATCGCTGCGTTCACTGCGCTCGCTGCGTTCGCTACGTTCGCTGCGCTCGCTGCGTTCACGCTCACGGTCCCTGTCGCGCTCCCGATGACGGGATTCACCATCACGCTCGCGATCGTTGCGACCGCGCTCTCGGTCTCGGTCTCTGTCCTTGGATCTGCGAAGGGAAGAACGTCAAAGATTAGTTTTGATCAAAGCAGATTTAAAAATGGTCTAGCATAGAGTCAATAATGACTTCATACCTCGATCTACTTCGTCGCTTGTCCCTACGACTACTATCGGTGCTATCACCTCTGCTTTTGTGCGGGCTGCCTGGTTCTCCGTCCTCCTCGTGTTTGCCGCTCGACTTCTCCTCCTTGCGCTCCTTACGTTCCTTTTCCCGTTTCTCACGCTCTTCCTTCTCCTCCTTTTCGCGCTTCTTCTTCACTTGGGCCTTCTCTTCTTCTTGTTTCTAAAAAAGACAAAAGCAGAAAATAGCAGTTTTAATCACCCTTGGCACGAATATCTCGTTCGCTAAAATATGATACGAGCTTGTCAAAAACTAAACAATGATAAATGTTTAAGGTAAGGTTTTTCTTTACTATTGTTTTATCTTTAAGGTAATAAAAAAATAAAAAATAAACATCGTAATCAAATCAGAATAAGTAAAGTGAAAAATTCCTTTAGTAATAATCTATATTAATTGTCAAGCCAGTAATCTTAAATGTTAAAAAAAAAACAAAAAAATAATGAATCATTAAATATGTCAATAGTAACTTGGACTTTTTCAAGGATTTAATAAACAAAATTGTGTGATAAAGCTGAAATTAAAACTACTGACTTGAGGCCAATTTGGAATATTAAAAAAATCGTTTTTATGTATAAAAATATATCTTCGTTTTCGCAGTCTTCATTGTCTTACTCACAACTTTGAAGGATCTGTAGTTATAGGTTGGCCGTTGTTCAGGTTACACTGGGAGCCTTTATAGAACGAGAGGAAGAAAGAGAGACAAGATTCCTCAAGAAGTGATTTTTTTATAAAAACTAATTTCTCTTAGGTCTAAGCTTATGATCTACAGACATTATAAAAGAAGAGCAAACTTCGGAAATAGCAAAAGTATATGAAATCACAAAGAAAGATGCAATCGCTACTACACCCGAATGAAATAAGTGACCCGACGGAGCTGAAGGCCGTAACTGTGTACTCACAACACACTAACGAACCTTTCGAGCTCGCCGTTTGTTCGCATTCTTATATTTATTATAAATATTAAGTATTTTTCTCGAATCGTCTAAGCCTATTTATATTTTTTATTTTGAAAAATATCGAATATTATATATGAAGTGTTTCGTGGTTATACCGATTTGGAGGCGAAGTCGTCGCGCAGTCAGAATCGGTCGGTCTCCATCTCACTCACTTTTGCAAGGAGTGACACAATTATTGTGTCATCTCGCTTGTGATTCTCCTTCATTGAGTCAAATATTCTTTCTTGTGTGCGTTCCTTGAGCCGAAAACGGTACTGTGTATCAGCCAAACGCCAGCGACAGCTGTTGAATATCAAAGGCACAATTTTCTTGGCGACGTGCTTCAAACTTCACAAACCTCAACCAACTCTAAGATTTTTTTTTATGTCTTTCCTCTTTTACATGAATGAACTATATAAGGCAACTGAAAATCGTTGAGCAATTCTATGTGTATGAAAATGAAAGTTTTCAACATGCAGGTTTATACATCAAAGTAAAGAATTGCTTCTTTTGTATCTAAGAATTTATTGTACGCGAATTGAAAAACATTGTAATTTTTTAAAGACTGTTTTAAGAATTTAAGTGTTGAAAAAAAATGAAACATTGCAGTAAGCCCGATGAATATAATAAGAAATATGAAAATGGAACTAGCTTAAAAGGAGCAAACAAAAATTACTTGAATAATCTCAATAAAATTACTTAAAAAAAAAAAAATACTCAGCACAACATATTATGGCATCTAAAGGATATGATTTTTATTCTAAATGACGTGATTTGAATCAAAACATGTTAAAAAAATGTAGCAAAATTATTAACCTTTGGTAAAAGCAGTACTGACCCCCCTCACAGATGTAATTGAAAAAATTTTAACGACGATATTATGATTCCTATTATTTTCATGTCCTTTCTGTTACTTCGTATGATAGAAAAACATAGCCCATTTATAAACTGTCCATCTACTAGATTGTTGAAAATGAATATTCAGTTTTTAAGAATTTGTGTTTGTGTAAGTACTACATTAAATTTAGAGATATTTTGCTAAGAAATGTAGATATTATACAGTTATATCAGAAAAGTAAAAGAGTACTTTACACAGAAGAAATCTTCTTATGCAATGCATAAACAAAAGTTAAGTTTGCATTAACATATTGAAAAATATTAAAATATTGAAATAAAGCAGCTTCTTCTTTAAATTCATATATTATCAGAGCATTTTGAAATTGTCATTCGAAGAGGTAGTGCTGAACTGACCAAAGAAAATTAATAGCTTTGCAATTCATATTATGTACACCATTAGTGATCCATGAATGTTTTTATGAGTCAAAATTGTGATAGTATTGTTTGTTTCTTTGTAGAACTAATAAAATAAAAAAATAATAAAGATCCAATGTAATAATGAATAATTATAAAAAATATTTAATTTACTTTTTATTTAAATATCCTCAAAAAGTATTAATGTTTCATTTTTCAATATTCAAAAAAAAATTACAATACTTTCTTTTTCTATAAGATGAAGTAAAATGAATTTTGTAAACAGAATTTGTAATTTATAGTTAAAAAGTATCAAAATATCGCGATTTACAGTTACATAGTGAGGACAATTTAAAAACTTATAAGTTTAGAAGTGTGCAGTGATAGTGTGCGTCTCATGGAGGGGAAAAGTAGTAAATGTACTATGTATGAAGATCCTTTACACGAGGAACATTAAGTTTTTTTAATGGCTTTGCGTTGCCAGTTTTTTCATTGTTGATCATTTTTTGGTGAATTTTACTCACGGTATGCGAAGTCGGCTGCTGGCAGTGCCGAGGGGCGCTGGAGGAGCACCTATGGTACTACGTACATGTCTGATCGTGTGAGAGGCCGAGCAACACTGGCTGTTTACACAAAATAAAGAACAACTGAACGCTCTCCGTTTCGTCGAGGATGAAAAAAAGTGTGTGGCGAGGTTTCTCGCTGGATATGCTTTCCTTTCACTAAATCTTTTCTATACTTTTTTTATGCATATTTATAATTAACGCAGCTGAGTGATCTTTCAGTCTAACAGAGTAACCCTCGAGAGAGCGAGCTCGTTTTGCATCTCTAAAGCGATTCTAAAATAAAAACGAATGAAGCAAGAGAAACTTGAGTTTCGCGCTTCTCCTCTCGGCTGGCTTCTGTTGAATTCGTTGATTTTTGATAAGTATCAAACCACTAGTTTCTTCCCCCCGTTCATCGAACACCGAATCAATATTTCGATGTAAGAGTTTGTATGCCATAAGGGCGAACAAAATTATCATTACCTTCATAACTTCCCGAAATTTTCCAATTTCCCGTGTGATTAGATCGCGCTTACTTTCTTCAATTTCAGCGTCATCTAAGTTCAGGATCTTCGCCACTGTTGTTTTTACGGGTTCCTCTGCTGAAATTATTTCATTTGATAAAATTTGTATGTGTGCCTGGCTTATTTAGAAAATAGAAAATTTTAAAATCGCTGAAAAGTTATCAATGGTTACTATGGTTTGTAAAATAGTTTTTAGAACCAGAAATTAAAGAGGTCAGAAATGACACCACCTTGGAAAATTGAAAAATTTTCATTTTTTGACATTTATCAAATATTTACGAAAGATTATCTCGAAAAGTATTAAACATTTCGACGCAATGGATTTTCTCAAAAAAATTCTTGAGACAGTTTTTATTGCAGATAATTAAAGGAAACAAGGTTCAACGAGGAAAATTTGTAAGAAAAAAATGCTAACCTGAACTGTTTTGAATTATTTCTAGATCCGTGAGATGCTCTGAAATAATTTGTTGAATCCGTGTAAGAGCCTCGGTATCAATAGCTTTCATCCCCTCATCCATGTAATCGTCATTGTCTTCAGACTCAGTATTTTCCGACGGAGTCTCGTCTTGTAAAGGTGACCCACCACCTTTAAGCTTTTTCCGCCTTTCAGCTATAAAATAATTTTTTTCATACATTAAAAATTAATCTTATAATCAGCAAAATGTATATGACCCTTTCTTATTAAGATATAAATAAAGTTAAGGACTTTTTGCATAGCAAAAAGAACTACTTTTAATGCAACATATGAAGATGAACCTGAAGCTAGTGACTACAGCTAGCAACCACAACCAGCAGTCAGCTAGACTGTGGGCCCTAAGCATTTCCTAAATCATTTGATTTTCATAGAATTTAGTATTTATCTTAACTTGTTTGGCTGCTAGCTCTTGCCACTAGCTGCAGGTTGATCACATTAAATATATACATCGATAAAAAATATTAATAATCCAATTTATTGATTGTACTATTTAAATATTGTTTTCAAAATGAAACTTTTCAGTGAAGTACTATTAATATTAAATTTAAAAATAAATTAAAAATGCAACTGCAGCCAAACTAACCTTTAAACTGATCTAATGCAACTTTTGTTTTGGCATCAACTTTCACAACAAGTTTTTTATTGCCAATTTCCATATCATGCAATATTCTAATAGCTCTAAGACCAGCATCAGGACCAGCGTATTCACAAAAGCCAAATGCCTGTACCCTCTTCCAGGAGAGAACATGTCCACAAGCACCAAGTATATGTCTTATCATTATGTCAGGTGCTCGGTCCATGATATTGCCTACAAAAACTGTGACTGGTGGGCCAGTTTCTCGCTCCCTTTTTGGTCGTGGTGCCTCCGGTCTTGGTGGCTGATTTCGCTGATAACGAACAGCTGGAGCTGATGTTTGCATAGCCGAAACTGGAGTGGGAACCATCTAAAATCATAGTAAACCATTTAATATTCATCTCAAGTACCATTTAATATTATATATGTATATAGTACATCAGTATAATCTTCAAATTTCTTAATTCTACTTTAAATATGTAATATTTGTAATAAATAACTCACAAACATCATGAGAATAAAGACTTTCGATAGCATGTAAACTTACATATTGGTTTATTTTGTCAGTAACACTCTATTAAACATATTTTTAATAAACAATAAATTAATAATTTATAATATATGTTTATGTATAAATACATATATAGCTCTACTAATCTATGTTATAGATAGATTCATAAATTATTTCCATCACATTAATTATTATATCTATCTAGATATTTAATATATAAAATGAGAGTAAAAAAATCAATAATTTGAGAGTATAGAAGCAAACTTCTATAACTTTGTATGTTTACACTATTATATCAATAACAGCCTTGAAATATTTTAATTTTATATATCAGCTAATTAAGCTTTGTAAATATAATATAAAAATTAATTCTATACAATTCACTAGAAAGCTATATAGATGTATCAGGTTTATTATAAGCTATCATTATGCTTTTAAAACTAATGCCAATAAATTGTCAAGCAAGCTAACCCTAGTAAGTGCGAACAAATAACATTATTAGTAAATAGTAACAAAAATATATAATTGCATTTGACTTACATGAGGCATTGGCATCACACCTCCCAGGATGGGTGGTGGGCCACTCACCATGTATGGCATTGGTGGCATGCCTGGTATACCCATTGGAGTCTGTCCTGGATACGACATGTTTTTCTGCAAATTCTTTTCTAGCCTTAGTTACGGTGTATTATCTGTAAGTATAAGTTTCTCATGAAAATCAATAAACATCAGATAAATTTGAGAATAAATATTGGATGTAAAGCAGATGTGTAGTATTTTTTCTATTAATTCCAATACAAAGCTCAAAGAAAAAAAAACAAAATCATGATAGGTATAGTACAATAAAAAGATGAGAAAGACATATAAATGTTACAAAACATCAAAATTCTAAACGCAGATAACTGCGCTGAATGTGCGTATTTTAGAGATATTTCAAGAACTAAAACCTATGACTTTTTATATATAAGTACGCGCTAAACACAAACCGGCGATATTTCGACGAAAGGGCCAACAGCCCAACTGACATTTTCTATTTCCGATAAACGGCACACGCGTCGTAAGAATGTAACTCGGAGAATCGGAGCGAACCTAACCACGAAAAGGGTCGCCAACGCGCGCTACCTATTACTGCTATTACCGACGGGCCAACTATATACATTATACACTCACTTTTACTAAAGCATATACGATCCACACTCACTTGGTTCTAGATCAAGCAATTTTTTCCTATCAACAGATTCATGATAAATTGGTATTCTCGATGATGTCACATAATTTACTGCAGTCTGTACTCTGTAGTGACTTTTCGAACGATAATCTGGCTCGAAATGCTGCCACACACGCTTCGGTTTCCAGAACAGCTTTTTCCGGCACGCACAACAGCAGTCAGCCTGCGGCCAGCAGCTCTCAGCAGCGGCCTGCGTTATGCGTACACACAGCGCAGATGCAATATGATTAGTGCTGCCTGGACGCCATTGCGAATTTTCGTCTTTCTATAGCAAGTAGCAGCAGAGCCCAGTATATACTATATATTTATAGTGTATAGCTATACCACGTACTAACACTAACCATGTGCCACAAATGCGCAAACTCTAAATAGTCGAAATTTGCTGCCTTATGCCTTAGGTACTAAATAACTAAAGTTTAGTCGTGGTGCGCTCACATATATAATAATAAGTCTTATAAGCTTAGGATGAGTCTCATAACTATAGGGTTGCTAAAAGTGGCAGTGCCAGAGAGGGAAATTTAAAATAAGTAAAAAAACCCGAAAAAAAGTAGTAAGAAAAAAATATTTTTATGCATTGATAATTTCAAATAAATTAAAAGCAACAAAGTTACTATGCCAGAATTAATTATTTGTAATTATTTATTGGTTTAATTGAATTTCAGTAATCGGGCGGTGCCATATGCTGCTACGTTAAATTTGACTTATTTTAACTTAAATAGAGTAAAATAGCGTTCAGTAAAATTATAAAATAATTAAACTTTAATTTGAAAGTGAAATAACAATTATTATTGTTAAAAAAGTGATTTATAAAAGTAATTGTTGTACAGCCGATCTGCAATACCCCGTGCGCGGCAGCGAGTTGTTTTTATAGTCGACTCGTCGCGAGATCATCTGTTTACGTGTTAACCACTAATTTCGCACGAGCTCACGCGGCGCGTTACCTCATAATATTTATATTTTGTATTATCCAAATTAGCTTTAGAAAATAAATTACCAGCATTCTAAATGTGTATTATTATTTTATTTTATCTAATATATATATTTGGTACGAGTTAAAATTTAAATTCTGTTCATTGAGTATATTCTTATTGATATTATTTTTAATATCCGCACATCTACAATTATAATTATATAAATTACTAAAATATTTTTTACAATTCCTTTACCTTATCAAAAATTCGATTTTTCTAAGTATCGTGGCTTGATCGAACCTGCATCATATTATATAATGTCTTCAAATTACCCGAGCAAAAGTCAATTCCTTCTATCCCTACTTGAAACCAGGTCCTGATCATTAATACTGGCCAGGGTCTGATCACTTATGTAGTGATAATCCTGTCAGGTAATGATCACGCAAACCAACTTTAGCCTGAAGTATATAGGTTCCCTGCTTCAAAAAATCAGTTGCGAAATCAGATGCAAAATCAGTTGTGAAATCAGTAGCGAAATCAGTTGCGAAAATGGCCCCATTTCACAACTGATTTCGCAACTGATTTAACAACTGATTTCTCATCTGATCATCATCATTAGATTTTTATTTCAACTAAAAATTTCTCAAAAAAATATAACTGATACCTTGATTATGCTAAGTGTAATCTGAATATACAAAAAAAAATAAAAAAAAAACATTTGCGTGAATATTTTTGATTTTCCCTCATGAAGACATTTGAACGCTCTACCCAGACGGCACAGACAATTCATTAAAAGTTCTGTTTTCATTCAAACAAATCCGAATGAGTTCATGCATTTTATCAATAAGTAATACGAAAGAATTCATATGTTTCTCTTTAAGTGATGTCCCTATGTCCGCTTGTATGTAAACATTTTAAATTCTTGAAGAATCCATGACTAATTAAAATGTATTCATAAAGAATTCTAAAAGAATTCATATTGAATTCTTTAAAACTAATACTGAAATAAATTTATATAAACGGCATTCATTTTTAATTCCTAATGTAATCATTAAGAATAGGTATTAAAATTAAAATTAAAATTAAAGATAAAATTAAATTATACAAAATTTACAAAAATAAATATATTTATTTTATTTATAAAATAAAATATACAGAGCTCTACAATACTTTTTATAGTACTTATCATTATATTCACATCTTTCTTCTTTAAAATAATATTATCTCTTTCAATACTGCCAAAAAATTGGTACTGCTTAAACA
>UELU01100190.1:0-16213 GCA_900490025.1 Megastigmus dorsalis
CAGATTTACTCTTTTGAAAAGAATAAATAAAATTATAATTAAAGTATAAATGTTGAGTTTATTTTAATAAAAGTTAGCTAAAAGTTAGAAATACTTATGATTCAATAGTGCTAATCGATCAGCTATGACAATGATTCTAAAAGAGTTACCTCGAAATAGGTTAGCGTAGTCTTCACGAAGCCCTCGGTTCTTCAAATAAATACACAAAGCTTCTGCATTTACATATACGCTGTGCTCATAACATAACTTATCCGAAAGACCAAGTGCAAACATGTCTGTTATTGCAGAACCCCTACCAAAGGTAAATTATTAATTATATATTATTTATTGTATAGATAAAATAAGGTGGATTGATAAACATTGAATCGTAATTTTACAGGACTTTTATGTCAATGCAGAAGCTTTGTGTATTTATTTGAAGAACCGAAGGCTTCGTGAAGACTACGCTAACCTATTTCGATTAGCACTATTGAATCATAAGTATTTCTAACTTTTAGCTAACTTTTATTAAAATAAACTCAACATTTATACTTTAATTATAATTTTATTTATTCTTTTCAAAAGAGTAAAATGTCAATTTTACTCTTTTCAAAAGAGCGATTCTAGTTTTTTCTACTTTTGAAAAGGAAGAATCACAAAATTTCTACTTTTTTGCGCCAATTTTTACTCTTTAGGGTTTAGAGTGATATGCTGACGCCAATACTTTTTAAATACAAAATATATTTGAAAGGGCTTTTAGTATGTATGCTATTTGTTGGAAAATCAGTATTGAAACTTAATGAATTTTTCATTAATAATGAAGGGTGATTTGAACGTAAATGAGTTAAATTTTTAAGAGATTATTATTATTACTTTATCAGAATGTAAAAAAAATTTTGCTTTTCCAAAAAGACTTAATTTAAAAATTAAGAATTTAATTTAAAAAATACCCATTTACCACGCCGAAAGGGTTTAAAAAACGTATGGATATGATTTTTTCATATGCTTAAAGAAGTAGAAACAGACGAGTATAGGAAGACTGGTGATTGTTTGAATATTTTTTATATCTCAAGATATGGCGTAGATTTTGTACGTTTTTTCGAAATCTTCGTTTTAATCGAACGTCGTCGCGTTCTCCTTTTGCATGTAAATACAATTTTTAAGTTCAGCGTATAGGATTGTTTTTTAACCCATTGCGATAAAAATTAAAGAATAAAGATATTATGCATATCTGTCTACTATTTGAGTTTCATTGTATATTCATTTTTTTTATTTCTTATATCTTAGGAAAGACTTAACTGATATTCATTTTTAAAGGATATACCCGGCGAAATCTGACTACAATGAAGTCTTTAGAGGAAAAATACAAAACAAACCTCGTCACTTAGAGCATAAAAAAATATTAAATTAAAAAAAATGAATACTTTCATGTATTATACTTAAGTATAGGGAACAATCTATTCGGCCTTTGTTTAAAAATTTCCCATCAAGTAAGGGGTCTGATTTTTTTTTAAACGTCTTTTTATACTCTAAATGCTAGTACAAGTCTCGTGTTTTTCCCTTGTAATATCAATAGGGGCCAGTATCGGGATCCTCCTTTTAAATCTTTTATATTTAGTTGTCTTTTTCAAATATTTTTTAAATTTAAGTCATTTCCTTTCTCATTATTTTTTTTTAATGTTTAAAAATGCAGTTTTTCAGCAGTTTAACTTTTTTCTGTTTTTTAGATTATTAAAAATGATAAAAAAGTTTAAACGAGTGTTTAATTACCAATAATTTTTCTGGTAGAAATGGAACCATTTAAAATAGCCACAAACTTAGTTAATGGTTATGAAAATTTTTTTAAACGTTGAAATAAATATTAAAATGAATTACGAAATTATGGTTTACTTCATTTATGAACTGTATTACTTTTATTACTATGTATTAGAGCAAATGGTTATATGAGGAAGCTATAAGTACCAGTGATTTGGTAATGGTTTCTATTACCAATTAAATAAACTAAAAGTTAGCAGATAAAATGTAAAATAATATTATTTTAAATGAATAATATTAAGTTATGAAAAAAAGTATATAAAAAAATATAATAAGAAAGTGAATGAACTCAAGTTGTGTACGTGGATTGATTAATTTTTATACATTCGTAATATATTGTTATTTTGTTAGAGAAAAAGAAATACTAGCCTCTGTGTGAAAAAGATGAAAAATTTTATGTTGTTTTGAATATATACTTTGCATACACGTATGTAGGCTCGAAGGTTTGTATCCAAGTTGACGCGGGACATTTATGACTATGAGTTTCTTTCAAGTCATCGTCCTAAAAGTCAGCAGATATTTATTCGGTTATACAATTTGCCCTTGGTTATTTCGCTCCAGATTGTCAATCCAATAGCATTGAATTTTACGTGAGATTACATTTCACTTTTTGAAAATAATCCAAGCGATAAATCATTTTGGTTTTGGGCATCACTTCGCATAAAACAAAATTAATGAAGATGTATTAATAGATTGGAAGCTCCATCCATTGAATTCGATAATGAAAGCATGTCAAAGCGATGATAGAGTTAGCGGCCGAACAAATCGAAAGGAACATACAATGTGTAATCTCACAAATAGCGGACACTGATTCTACAAGGGCCACTCTCGGCGTTTACCAGAGAGACAAAAATCAATCGTAAGAAAAGGCAATAGAATTAGAAATTGGCGATAGAATCGTTCGAGAACAGACGGCCCTTAAAGGCCAAAGGTATATAGAAAGCAAGCAGGAGAGTAGTATCCGCGGTGGGGGGAAAAAGGAGAAAAAAGCGCGGAAGCGCACGTTTCCCTGGGCACATACACGACGTGGGATGCGCGAGTAGGGATGCGCGTGGAGGGCCTCGCGGCACGTCGCTGCCGCCGTTGCACCGCGCGTGAACCTCGCCGCTCGCTCTCTCCTCTGTGCCTCAGTCGTTCAGCGTCTCTGACGAATCGAGAAGCAGCCTCCCGTTTCACTCTCTGCGTGCGACACACGGACCCGCTATTGCCGCCACAAAACACATTTTTCCTCCCCACGCTCCAACTGGTGAATTAAAAAGTGTGCAGTTTCATCATCGCTCGTTCGTTTCAACAGCTTCGTATTTGCCCGGTATACTCGTTGTCCTCGTGGGGGAGGGTCGAGTCTAAAACTCCATGATTTTCGGACAAGCGTGCGAGATTTTTCACCTGCGAAACACGACGAAAATTAAATATCGGATTGAATTATATTCATTGTTTGAGTATATGCATGCGTGCAGTGACGGCTTTTAAGCGGGCGAGTTTTAGTGCGAATAGTATAGGTGAACGAGGCGAGGATCGTGTCTCGCCGCACGTTGCGCAAAATTAAAATGACGGCGCGACTTAATTGAGTTTGTGATAAACAGTACGTTTTGCTCTGCTTCGAAGGCTATGATTTCGTTGGTTTATGCGCGACTCGTTAGAATGTGAATGTTATTTTACGAGGATTTTTGAAAAAAATTAGTCTAGCAAATGTGGCCGGGATTTATGATGCGCGCTCCGTGCATTGAACAGTGGTTTTAATAATTATAAATAGCAATGATAGGCTTATTAGTTTTAATATTTTCTGTTTGAAATTAGTTGCGTCATTTTAAAAGTGAACTACTGAAACTTTATATATAAATAGATTCCTTAAATGATGTTCGCAGATAGAATACTAGGAAATTGCCTGCAATTGCACGAATTCAAAATTAAGAGGGTATTATTGAAATATTTTAAATTCATGAAAACATTTTTTATCTATTTAGTAATGAGTAATCTAGGATTGTAAGAAAGTGTACTTTTATTTTAGACAAAATTAATTAAAGTACGACTCGATTGTCTTATAACGCATCAGTTTATTGAATGCATTTACTCCGTGTACATTAGATGCACATGGTTAGGAGATTCTAGGAATAATATTTTGATCTTTAGTGATAGTAGTTTTTTAAATTTTAAGTAATTAAGGTCTAATTGCGTACAATTAATATTGTTCTATTTATGTAGCACTTGCATTATTTTGAGAATTTGTGCAATTAAGGCTGTCTCATCTGTTTCTCGGTTAGTATGTAGTTAGTACGCAACTCTCGGGCATATTTCAGAATCAACACGATACCTTTCACTTTGTGTTCATTACAGGCATATTGTTCTATAACTGCCATGAAATATATTAATACTAGGACAACGATAGCTTAAAATAAAGTATCAATAAAGTTTACATACATTTTCAATATATAATATAGTGTATTAACTGAATAATTAATTTAATAAAGACATATCTTTGTAATGTTTTCCTAAACAAGCTAAAGCTTGCTTGCATTTTTATAAATTAGTTTTTACTAACGATAATTGAAATAGTTTCATATAGTCCGGCGACTATAGATCAGTAAAATGAAATAGGATACTTTCTCTCAACTTAAGCAATAAGCTTAGGCAAGAGAGCAAATTTCATTAACCAAACAATAGAAAAAGTTTCGAAGGAATAAAGTCACTTCGTGTACCGCGATATCTCCGCCCCCCCCTCTCTGTTTCTCTCTAACTGTCTCTCTTGGCGTACTTGTCACTTTGCCCCCACGCTTCATTCGAACTGAAACCCGCGCGCGCTCTCGCTCTTCTAGCGTCTGCCTTCGCAAAAATAATTTCGCGCACAGTGGAGGGGAATCTCTCCCCCGAGGATCGAAAAACTAGAGCGAATTGTCTCTCTTGCGATCGAGTAGTTGGCAAATAACGAAGCTACACGCGCCGTTTGCGCGTTTCTCCAACTCCCACGTGCATAATTTTCAGCGGTTCGTCGCTGTTTATGTCACGCAGCGCCGAAGTGAGGCACTAGCGCAGCGCTCGCATCACGCACACACACAAGCGTCAGTAGACGCGTATCGCACTGTATATAAGTACGAACGAGAGAACGAGAGAACGAGAGAACGAGAGAAGGAGAGAGAGGGAGAGAGAGAGGAGAAGAAGAGGAAGAAGAACGAAGGAGCGCAACAGAGAGAGGGAGATAGACAAGGGAAAACAATACTTACTACGGCCACCCCCGCGACGCATGCGGCGTCAGCCGAGCAGCTGTAGGAGCGGCGATGCAGTGATCCGGAAAAAGTGCTGCTGCCGACGGTCGCCGTAGCTGCCGAGCAGAAAAGCGGGAAATGGAAAAGGATCGCCATGTTCGAGGTAGGCGTGCGAATGCGTATCTGTATATATATATATATATGGAGGCAAAATAAAAAGAACGGCTCGAACTCCCCCGTACCACGTTTTTCGCGCCTCCGGTCCTTTTAACTCTGGATAGCCTCATAATATGAGTCCTGATTTCGCCTCCCTCTACGACGGACAAAAAAACAGAGCGAGGGTGAGGTTTCTTTCTCTTCTTCAGCTTGCTTCTCCCCTGTGCTCTACTTCTTAAGTATCGAGGAAAATGGATTTATGACCGAGGCGAAAGTGTTGAGGATATAGACGGCTCGGTGACTTTTGCGCCGTTAAAAAAAAGAAACTTTTGCTCTCCCCTCCGGTGTCATTCCTTTTTTTAGCTTTATATGGACTATGGACTTGGCGAGTCCCATTTTTCATTGGACGCGGATAGTTATACAACTATTTATAGTCGGCTAACCTCGACTTGATATTTATGTCGAGGGCTGGGAGTGGAAATTATTACTTTGATTAAGTTCTATCGGTTTTGCTGGGTTAGGAAGTATATTGATGGAATATGCGTGCGCTTTTGGTAGGGATACATTATCAAAAAATATCTAAATATATAATATTCTGTTTAATGGTTAGAATTGCATCACTGATCACTTATATTGAAAGTTTTCAAAGTTATGTATTTAATAATGATTTGTTTTTTAAGTAATATTTTATGAAAATCAGCTTGATATTGAAATTAATTCTTTAAAAACATCTGACAATATATTAATTTTTAGTAGGTTACAGCCCATCTCATGAAGTACATTTATTCGAAGTCCATTTAGATACTGCGAAGATATATATTATTATATGATTTTATCTTGTTAAATCTTGAGATAATGATCATAAAATCTTTTTGTTAGAGAACAGTTACAAGAAATTAAGGATCAAAGGGTAATTAATTAGTGCAGTATCTATTGCACGGTACAGTTGCTATTGAGTCCTTGACACACGCAGAGTTACCATTACTTTTGTGATCAATTAAGCAACGATTGCTTAGATAAATTTAATTCCCTTAACTTTTAGTAGAATCATTCCGTTAATTACTTACATTTATACGCATTTGTTATTAATAAATTTAATTTTGATTAACTAAGTTTAATTCAGTTTTGAACAAAACTGGAATTTGAGAAAACCATCAATCAAGGAAGAACAATCCCGAACAGAATGAGAATTTGCCGGTAAGGCTATATTGATTAGTTGTGGTAAATGTTATTTATCACATATGTCTTCATGGTGTAAAATTTAGATATTATATATTTAAATTAATTACACTCAACTATCTCATTCAGTAACTTGAAAATATTCTGTTTTTTTTTTAGTTACACACGGATAGAATTTTCCCGGAAAAATTACAGTTAAATTTGCGGCAATCGAGGAGCAACCGATTTTTCAAAATTGTTACGCTTATTTTCTATAATTATTGCTGTAGTCTTAAAAAAAGTTAATATTCATACGTTAAATTTTACCGGAATATCCGTAAATTTTGCGTCTAGTACATTTTCCAACTACAGTTTGTAAAAATTAAAGGGATTTATAGAACTTTTTACCGGACTATCACGGTAATTTTTATTGCCTGTCTGTACAAATTTTACCCACAAATGAAGGGAATGTGTAGTAAGCCGCCGTCGGGCCGTGGCACTACCGTTTAACTTGAAATTTTTTGAAACCCAAAATTTTTACCTTAATGACACGGGAAATTTTCCTATGCGCACCATAAAAATTTCCGGAACGGTCCGGTGTTCCGTAGTTCAAAAGCTTACGGTAATTTTTTCCGTAAAATTCACGGTCATTTTTCTTAGAAAAATCTATCCGTGCACATAGGTTCTATTTTAAATTAACAAAAAGATGTTTTTCTTTTTGAAACAAAAAAGACCTCAATAATTAGAATATACTGTATTAAAGACTGCGTTACATGTGTACCATTTTAATTTCTGCTAACAAGGTACAATTCCCTAGTATTTTTCTAGGTAGATCATTAATTTGAATAGAGCGTTTTTCCCAATTCTTTTCTCATAGTAGAAGTAGTCAGATAAATTACTATATTTTAGGTGTAAAACTACTAAAATAACGATGAAGTTAAGGCCACCTGTTAATAATGTTAACCACTTTTCTATGTAGAAAATTCGGTAGTTTTTAACCATTTTTAGGATACGCTAATCCTCGCATAACTTCTAGTCATAAATTAGTTTTCTATACATATGCTGTAGAATTTTCAGTATAGGACTAGAGCGTGATCAGTACTCGACATTTCAAACTTTGCAAAACTCGTTTGCACGGACTGCAATAAGCTTCTGAAGCGGACATTGGACCGACTTGTCGCCCGTAACCTCTAAACTAGAATTGCAATGCACCACCGGAAAGTAAAGGAGCTAATTGTCAGTCGAGCAGTTTATTAATGAAACAAGTCGATTTGCGGTCGTAAATTAGAGCATCTGAATTATTCCTGCAATTTATTAGCTAATTACGCTTTAACGCCTCCCTTAGCTTTTCCTCTCGTGCGCGAGACGCGAGATAACATTATTTTCACACTAAGAGAGCTAATGCGAGGAAACCCAAAATTACCCCCGTACATTCGCGCATTATAGTTCTGTAAATGTGCTAGTACTTTGATATACGCCAAAGTACGCCCGGTAATATGTAAAAGTTTTAATCGTTTTTATGCCAGCCAGGCACTTTGTGCACAATTTTTCTTAAAATGGTAATATGAAAAGTATTTTCAAGGCAGCGGATTCAATTTGAGGGAAAATTACGACGGAAAATTGGAGCGCTGTCGGCATGTTTTCTCATTCTCAAAACTATTAGCAAACTTTGAAATCATATACGAAGATTTATGCCATTTGTGCGCTTATTGCGAACAGGTGTGTCTGTGAATAAATGCAAAGAATGAAAGGAAAGATGAGCATTACAAGAGGCAGATGGGAAAGCATTACCAACGGCGTTTTATATAATGTTGATGCAGCTGCAAGGAAAACTCGGATGCACAGACAATGCCGAAAATCGGGAAATGCTTAGCGAAAGTAGAGGGAATCGATGTCCCCGTTTCTCTCTTGAAATCCTGCTGACGATCACTCGATCATGTCGAGTGCTGACGCGCCAAATAAAAGGCGGGCGAATTCCCGCCCAATATACATGTATTCACTCTACAATTGCACTTTGAGCGATGATTATACACAGATAATTTCGAGTAAAAAATGCATTTTATAAACTCGTATCTGCTAGACAGTGGATTGACGCGATCGATAAATGATGGATTAAATTGTTATGGACGACTGATTTTAGATTTTATGCGGGTGTAAATGTACTTTAGTAATTGAATGTTTTATTTTAACTAGTATTTGGACATAACTAGTAAAATGGACATTACTTTCTTTACAGACTAAATTTACTTATATATTATATGGTAATTATCGTAAAGTTATGTATTTATAACTTGGCTAATATTGTTAGTATTATTACTATCAGTAAAAGAAATATACGAGGATTAAAAATGCAATATTTGGAGTTTTTTAAAGTTATGGGAATGTCAAAGTCCAAAATCAATAGTATATCAATCGTATAGCGGTATTCGATTAAAATTTTACTCGTTCATTGTAATCCAATATTATTACTCATAATTTTAAAGTATATTTAAAAAAGAAAATGAAAATTGATATAGAAGTTTTATTAATATAAATTATACTTCTGTTAACCTAGATTTCTTGCTCTGTGCTTTTCAGTCAAAAGAGCAAAAACATTTTATTCTATTTCTTTGTGTGCTACGGCTTGATTTTCATGCTGAGTGTAGTTTTAATATGATTTTCTATATATGGCTTGATTAAAACCTACATTAATGCTATTTCTTTTGTAAATTCAGTTTTTTATTGATAAATTACCTATTATCGGTGCGTGTATGTTACATGAATATAATTTTATAAATTAAGAATATTATGAATTGCCGCTTACAAAGTACAATTATAATGACTGATTTAAAATGAATTAATATCAATGACTTTTCAAAAGGATCGTCAATATTTATAAAATAGCAGATACTATGGAACCATTATTCTCAGTAATTATTAATAGAAATTAAAATGTTATATCAAAGGATTGGAACTAAGACAGAATGGGGCAGCAATAACGATTTTATGAGAGTCGTTATCAAGAATTAATTGCATCCACTGTGGTACTTTTAAAAACGTTTTAACTTGAAGTAATTCACAGTAAAATTAATTTAATGTTATCCATTCTTATTTTCGTAGAAATGTTCTTAAAACTATTTTTTTACTAATATTAATGTTATTTTTAAAATTTAATTAATTTCTAAGTTAAAATTAATACTATTCTTTTTAGGAATGGAGAAGTTATGCTTAAACGAAAACTTTATCCGTTTAAAATCATTGCGTTACTGTATCTAATTATATTTTTTTTTACACTTCAGGTCCTTATTATTCTCATGCTTATATTATTTACATGAATTAATTATTATTTTTTGTGCTTAAAAGAATAGTTTAAGTTTTATTCGTTTTTAAAAATACCTTAGACTCAATATCTAACCTTTAAATTTGTATAAGGCAAAACAGGTTTTTATTTAACTATAATTTTCTTTTTTAATACCTGCTTATATTACATTTTTTCGTTTGAAAATAAAAGATTAAAACTTCAGCATATTTTGGAATAAAGTATAAATGACAATTCAATAAATGGATAATCAGGATCTTATTATTAGTAGCAAATTCCGATACTGAAAGAAGTTAAAAATTATTGAAGTTTGAATATTTATACATTAACTGTTTATACAAATGTTAAGAATTATAATAATTAAATAGAAAGAAAAATAAGCTTCCTATTAAATAGAATAACCATACGTATATCAAACTATAGTAACAAACTGTCTACTTTATCAGTACCGATATAAAAATAGCATTCACTCTTTTCTCAATTCCGTGAGAAATACAGTTACGAGAAAATGACCCACATTCTATTTTAATATTGTGTAAAAATATCTGTTATAACTGGGAATAGATAGTTGACGTGTACAACTGTAATATAAACAACGTATTTCATACTAGTACATTCGAACATTAAAAAG
Source organism: Megastigmus dorsalis (assembly GCA_900490025.1). NCBI lineage: Eukaryota > Metazoa > Arthropoda > Insecta > Hymenoptera > Megastigmidae > Megastigmus > Megastigmus dorsalis. The sequence continues at coordinate 10,238 of UELU01100190.1, forward strand.
AATGAGAAATATGGTGTCTCGTGGAAGCTTCTGTTTGTCACGGCAATTCGTAAAACAAAGCGATCGACATCACTCGCGGATGCGTATAAGAACGCGCATAAATTATAACGCCAGATTCAAATGCTGAAATGGTTCGCTGATCCTCGCGCGCGGAAAACAACTCCCACGTTTTCTGGTCTTTTAACGATGCGATTAGGTTTAAGGCATGAGCAGCAGTAAAGACGACATTTATCCCTTTTTATCGCTCTGTAAAATAGTCGCGACAAGACGAGGAATCACCGGACGAGAGTAAATGACTTCCCCACCAAACGGAGCATGGAAATATTTTCTTTTTTCAACTTTTTGCGTATGCTCGCTCGCGTTAACGCTCGTCGTGGATTTTTTCGCTTGCACACTCGATAAATCCGAAAATCGATATGTGGCTCTCCCAAACCAGAGATAGGAAGTGTTTGTATAGCTCTCTGGGGTGTTGAAGATATAAAAAAAAGCCGCGGCTTTTGTTTATCCTTTTATTTTAAGACCTTGAAATTTATTAAGCGATTAACTCGTGTTGTTAGTCCTTTTCGTTTATCGAACTGGATAATTGCTCTCGTTTTTCGGCGCTCATTTCGTGAGATAGCAGACGTAGAATGTCACACAGATTACGGTGGGAGGATTGTTTTTTTTGCTAGTTTTGTTACTCACCTCGATGGATAGAGAGATAGAGAGAGAGAGAGAGTTAGAGAACGAATTTCAAACTGGGTATAAAGTTGGCGATGTGTGTGCGCGTTCTTTTTGTCTCTGGGCTCGTGTTACAATTTTTCGATTCCCTTCTGTTTGTTTATTTTCCAACGAATACAGAAGTTATTTGTTCTAAAAGGAGAACGTTTGAAAACATGTTTGATAACTGACAACAAATATATATTGCTCTTGCCTTTGGGACTCAGCTTCGAAATTTTCAGCAGTTTTCGTTGCGGATATATCTTCACAAAGTTTACTTTACGTACAAATGCCATGGCTATTAATACATTGCATAAATGAAATAAACAGAAACACAGTTTTGTTAATATTTTTAGATTCGTTTATTATTTTAATATTATACTAAAAAAGATGTCTGGCAAATATAAAAATTTTGTAAATTATATTTACGCATATTACATTGCAGCCTATAGACAATGAAATTATACATTACAATCTTATACTATTTATGAAGCATTTAAACATATTAATACTGTATTTATTTAAAGGCAAAATTTATAAAACGTTGAAATGTACATTAAGGTTCTATCAGTATTACGTAGTCAATTGAGGAACTATGGAAAGAAGTAGACTGATAATTGGATGTATAATTTTAAATTAAATTACATTAATAAACTATGTAAAATTTTATTGAACAGAGTAATTATCGAGAAGAGGCGCATAACCTACCTATTTTTCCAACTTTTTTAAATATCTCTTTCATTTCTTCGATTACCTATTTGCTTTTTTGGTTTTAAATTGTACATAAGTTTACACTCTTTAAACATGTATGTTTTTTTTATTAACTTCTTGACGATTTGAGAAAATGTACCAACATAACCGATAATTTTTTCGTATTTCCCATATGACACGTGTTAAAATGCGAATTTAAAAAGGTGTTTAACTAGCGATTTTAGCTGTCAACCCTATGTAAAACTACACCAGGGGTTATTGTTTGGTTCAAAAAATAATATATTTTTTTGCCATCATTTTTTAGACATATTTCCCTAACGATAGAACCTCCTTAAGGCTACCTAATAATTGTAGAAAAAGAAAAAAATGATAAAAGTAATTGTTGCTTTACTTAGAACCTATAGACAACATTCTAAAAGAGTTTTGAGGATGCTACTCATTTATAGATCATCATCGAGCAATTTGAGAACTAGATTGGAATAAAACGCAGTATTTATAAAATAATAGTATACAATAAAATAATACAATATATAAATAATATATACACGGAGAAAAAGGATGTAGCAATATTTATGATGAATATACGAAAAATTACTATGTTGCGTACCAAAGCTGTGATATACTCATTTTATGGAGATTTTTCTTATGATTATAACAAAAATTACTATTCAGCATAGCAATTTTTGTAGAAATTTATAGCCAAAATTACTATGTCCATAGTAATATTTGTTATGAATATAAGAAAAATCTCTATAAAATGAGTATATCACAGCTTTAGTACGCAACATAGCAATTTTTCGTATATTCATCTTAAATATTGATACATCATTTTTCTCCGTGTAATATAATATAAATTATAGGTAAGTAAGTAATAATAAATATATGAAATGAGAATAAAATGAGAAAAAGATTTAGGTACAAGCAGATTTTCTTAAATAATTTCTCTCTTTATGTGTATTGTTTAAATGTGATGCGTAACTAAGAATATAATGTTAGCTATTAGCTAAATACTTCTTTAAACTCTCATTGATTCAAATTTAAAATATATAAGTTTAAAGGTGGAATGCAATTCATATTTGCACTTTTTCAATAATCCAACACTTTTCTTATTAAAGTAATTTTTTATGTAAATAAACCCTGGTAGAAATGAAACGGGGTGATGGACAGTTTCTGAGAATTTGGTAATAAATGGTGAGTTTGTAAGCAATTCGTTACCGAGAGAAGATGTTAAAAAATGACTATTTTATCGATAGTTTCGCTGGGAAGAAAATATATTTTATTAAAATGCTTAATTTCATGGGAAGTTATATTTACATAACTTAAACCCTATTGTTTAAAACTGATTCAATAGTATTTTTCGTCACAATACCGTAAAGAATAGTAATTAGACTAAAAATAGTTAATTAATATTTTGAGGGTCACTAAAAATAGGTAACAACTAAAATAACTGTTTCGATTACCTTCTCAAAGTAATAATGATTCAACGATTCTTAAAAGATGTTGTTATACGGTTTGAATCAATTTCAATTGAATTATCTTTTAAGCCTTTGCCCCAGCAAAACGTTGAATTTGAGTTTAGTGGTGCGAAATATACTTGAAATTGGCCATTATCGATTTCACGACAAGCGTTCATCGTTGATTGGATTTAGTTTTGACGGACGCGAATGCGACAGGAAATACTATCGTGTGTATTTAGAGCGCATAAAAATTGCTGCTTTTGCACTTTTATCTTTTATATCAAATATAACCCACGGAACGATACTTTATAAACATTACGAAGATTTTACGAAATAGTCATTCAATTTAAATTAATGACGTGCACCTCGTAACTCTACGCCTTTTCAAAGATGAATTTACATTCTTATTTACTCACAAGAGAATCAGTTATCGTTCTCAGTCTCATATTTTCTCGCAGTAAATAAACCCGTGGATTATAGTTTTTGCTCAGTGTATAAGGGTTCTTATAATATTCTATCACTTTGAAACAGATATACTATGTGAAAAGTCATTTCATGAAAGGGAAATTAGGTCAGATAAGTAGTTAATGAATTAAATGCAACTAAGCGTCTTTTATAATGATATTCGCAGGGAATTCAAATTAATTATTCAAAGTTAATCTTCAATTTCTGACTTCTACACAACGAACACTGACGTATTCGAATTGCAGTAAAACATCGTCATCCATTGCTCTGCAATCATAGAATAACGATAAGCTACTAAAGGAGGACGCCGGTAGTGGCCCATGGTCAAACTTGGCATGAATCCTATAAAATCGACTTCAGCACAAAGAATCCTTAAATTCTGAAGTATTTGAATAAAAAATGTTTTCTCTATGAAGTGGAAAATATAAAAAAAGTGAATTTTTCTAATTTTTAATACTAGATGTCGGATGAAATCTTGAGTTATTCACTCATTTTAACAAAATTGACTTGAATTTTTTTTATATTTCCGCGCATTTCCCCCGATTAAATTTTATTCCAATATCAATATTTTGATCAGCTCTAAAGAATAAAAAAAAATTGTACATTTATCTAGGTTTATTTATTTTCTACGCATTCGTCGGCGTCCTTCTTTAATAATAAACTAATTTAAAATTCCACAGATACTGTATTATGGAATGTTCAATTAAGCCAGCTGTACACGCATGCTCCGCGGCGTTCTTTTTTTTATAATTTTTTGTTAATGCGATCATTCCATTAAAATCGCTAATTACACTTGATATTAAATTTAAGCCGGCTGACTATCCGCTGAATTGAAATTTCTCGCTCGTTTATCCCTGGGGTGGATATTTATAAACACTTATGATTCAGAAGAGACAATAAGCGCGAAAAATATTCCGGTACACGAACTCATCCAGCTAAAAACTAGATTTACAAACGGATAGAAAATAGCGAAACTCTGTAAACAGGTTGGAACTGTCGCACTCTGGTTTATAAACGTAAGCCTATTAGACTGGCTGGTCGGCTTCGTTCTCGCATTATTGGATTATTCGTCTTTCATATAACACGCGAGCGCTCGGCCGAGTGTGTTAATGCCTCGGCATTCCGACTCTTTCTTCTGCCACTGGATTTAAAAAATCTGAAACTTCGCCCCTTACCTTATTCTTTTCATCCACCCCTCTACCTATACCCACGTAGTTTTCGCTGTGAGGCATTCATTAATTTACTCTTACTTATTTGCCGCTTAAATACTGCTCTCCTAAAACTTTTATTATTTACCAAGCTTCGTTGCAATTTATAAAATATCCGATGCTGTTCTGAGAAAAGAAAGAAATTTTATTTGCAACGTGAACTCTAATTAATTTTTATATGAAAGTAAATTTTATATAGGTTTTTTAATCAATGTAAGTAATTAGTTAAATTTAAAAAAAAATTAGATATGTTTGATAGTACGTATCTATTGTACTGTTATTCGAGGAGCTAATGAAATTACGAATATATTTTTCTGTCAATGTACTGTAAAAAATGGGTTAATTACCTTTAAAACTTTTTAATTGTTTCGCAAGAGTAAGTTTTTTCTAACTGTAGCCTTCTGTTTTTTGAAGCACAAAGATAAAACTTTGATTGGTTTTAATTATTACACACTTGAACAGTTCCAGTAAAATTTTTAATTAACGCGATAACTTTTTCAGACGTTTAAAAATATATATTTTTCGAAATAAAGTAAATATATACACTTTATGTATGAATGCAAAATTTTATTAAGCCTAATAATGTTAATATTTAAATAAAGTAAACAGAAAATTCACTATAAAATAATTTCGTACAGTTAACGCGTAAAATACTTTTTTTGTTCTTTAATTTGATAAAATAAAATTTAAATAAAATAATTTAAATTGCTTATTTTTATACGAAATTTTATCTCTGAAACTGAATTATTTTAATGTTTGCTTTTAGCCAACGCATTAATGTTATTACTTACTTTGTCCGCTTATTTGAAATTCAAGACACTTTCTACTGAAAACTTTTTTTAAGTCCCAGTAACGCATTAGCAAGCATTTTTCTTAAGTTTCCCGCTGTCCTCTTTTTAAAATAGTTATATCTATATGCAGTAGAAAAATATTATTTCAAAAAATAAAATATTTTAAAACATGTATTTATTAATTGAAATTAAATTCGAATGGATTTGTTGGTAAAAGAGCCGAAATCTATAGGAAAAAATTGCATATATAGTCAAATTTTATTTAGCCCTCGAAATATATGCGCACACCTTCAGGCTACACGGTCTAATCAATCAGTGGAATTGCCTCGTGAGTTGCTTTGGGTATTAGGCCAGTTGTTTCTTAAACATGACTAGCACGTAGAATGATAAATTATGAGCGGCATAAAATAGGAAAAGTTTATACGGGGCACGCGTACGAATTTGGAGCTCTAAAATTCACAGGCCCTCCGGCGCGGATATAAAAAGTTTCGGGCAAAAGAATCTATATAGAGTGGCCCACGCAGCTGAAACAAAATAGGGGGGGAAACAAAATAACGATTGCCAGACCGACGAAGTGCTGCCCTCGGAAAAATCCCTTGGTTTTTCGCCCTCCCACAGCCTCGCACTCACACCTATATATATATA